>CM076571.1:88662149-88816737 GCA_034641835.2 Pinus albicaulis | reverse complement strand
GCCCTCAAAATAATGTTTAAAGATGGAGGTATTGTTTAAAGGGAGGAAAGATAGGTTTTGAAAAGTAAAACAGTGGGCTATTTTCAAACAGCAGTACTCATTCTACAAGTGTTTTGTCATTTCAAATTTTTCCTCGGTGTGGTAAAGAGAAAAGTCAGGGCTGCCTCTTTGAACATAAACAGACCTTAGTGTGTAAAGCTTTCATTGCCATTTGGAGGTGTTTGTCAAAATCTGTGTGAGAAAACAGTGAAGACAAGGAGAGTGTTTTGATTGGGAGGAGTTTTGTTTTGCCTTTGTCTAAAATACAAGTCTGTCCTGTTGTCCTCAAAACACCTAGAGCCATGTGACCTTACAAAAACACATAAATCACTTGACTGTGTATCTTTTGTTGACTGTGTGCTTATTATTAAATTTACTTGTTGATTGGCATACAAAGGGGAAAGAGAAGTGTTTTGAGAGGAGCAAGGACCTAATAGCAAAGAAAACATTTTACATAGCTTTGAAACAAATTCGCCTTGATCAAAACAGTGATTTACAAAGAAGACAGAGTTTTGTTTGAAAAAACATTCTTGAAATCCTTTTGAGGCAATTTGGTTTTGCAGAGAGCATCCATAACAAGATGCCTCCCAGGCAGGATAGTAGGAGTGGATTGCATAAGATATATGAACCTATTTCCACTGAAGAAGTGAATGCACACCCATGAGTCTTGTTCAATTTCCATGAGGTCGGGTGTTTATATTTTTGTCAAAGGGTGCAAGAGGTGAAGAGTTTTTCTCCTTTGACACACCATTGCGATTTGAGGTTTCGAGACAAGCATTTCCAGTTGGCAGGCCTTGACTTCAAGTTCTCCCCAAGATCCATCTCCAAGGCCACTAAAATCCCCTATATTGGTGAGAAATGGTTTAAACAAAGCCATTTGGACTCAGATGATTACAAGCCCTTCCTAAAGCCTGAGCACAGAGACTCATGTCCTTCTATTTTCCCTTTCTCATATCTTTTAGTCAGCTACGCCCCTCTCATGAAGATTATCATGAATTAATTCACTTGTGAGGGAAGATTCTCCCGAATTTATGCATATCACATTCGACTGCTCATGCATTTCACTAGGGCCAGATTGCTAATCTTCCTTTCTTCTTGTTAGGGTCCCGTGATTTGGCCGATTGGCTAGCCAAATGACGATGTAACATCAAACCAAGCTTTGGAGCCCAAGGACCTAGCCTTCCTGGACTCAGAGAGGGCTCTCTCTATATGTGTAAAAGATGTCGGTGTGTTCGCTTATGGTATTCTGATATTAGGCTAGTTATGAAGTGAGTTTTTTGATTTTTGGTTTTTTAAGTTTGTGAGGGATAAAAATGATCAAAGATATAAAAATGGATAACAAGAAGTCAGATCAATTGGGCTATGGGGTCAAACAGGTCAAGGAAGCTATGAGATGATGATGCAAGGTTGCTGTAGGGCCGATTTGATTCACGGTAGAAGGGATCTTTGGGCAGAATGGGGTAACTGGACATCAAGCTTGTGAAAGACGAGGGATTTCAAGTGTAATTAGTTGATAGCAGACATAAACATGTTATAGCAAGCCATTAATCATGCTAAATGTAACTATGAGCTAATTAATACATAGAAATCAAACATTCCAGCCATGCATAGAAGTATAAGACCCTCTAACTTTGGGAAATGGCTATCAGACTTTGTGGAAAACACATAAGAAGGACTAACAACTCAAAATACTATTCCGGAACACCTAAACATAGTCTCTAAGTTATTGGGAACTTTGACAAACAAGCTTTCATAGTTTTAGGCAAAGGGCTAGATCGGGACTAGGCCTCCTTGGTTCAACAAGATGATCAACTAATCAGTCAAAGAGAAAGTTTTATGGACAGAACTATGGACAGCTTATAGGTAGGCAGGGCACACCATACATCCTACTCAAAATACATAGAACTTGTAAATAAAACTAGCAACAATACCTTCAGTTACTAAAGAGCAGTTAAGAATTCTTTAGTATAACTAAGGAAGAAGAAAACATAAAGCTATGAAGATTCAGGAATTTTGAGGTGCCTCCATGGGCATATCTCAAAATCAATCTCTACTGATCTATAGCAACAAGAAGCATGTATTATGAATGAAAACTAGAAGACAACAACAAAGCAAGAAACACTATACCATTCTACCATGTCATGGAATCCATCACCAATCCTTCATCATTCATCAAAAGCATCCAAGAGGCAGTCCAAAAATCATAACACAAGTATGTTATTCAAAGCTCATATGACCAATATATTGATTCTTCTCTCAAGTTCAGCCTCTGTTTTACAATGAAACCCATGGAATAAATAGGCTTGAGGAAGGAAAACCTCATGGAGCAACTAGCTATCCCATTGGCCAAGTAAAAATATCTAAACTTGTCCTTGAGGCTTTGCAAAGCCCAAGGCACAAAATATCCCATAAAATATCAAAAAAACTGCTAAAAACGGAAATTATATTGACTTTACATCATTTCCCAAGTATAAAAATAGCTAAACGCACATTTAGGAAAAGCAGATTTTTGAGGTTCAAAAATTACAAAAATATTTCATATTTATGTCTGAAAAAGGTCCCCTGACTTTCTGGAGGCAATTGGCAGCCTTCCTAGTCTCGAAACGAGGCTCATGATAGCTCGTTGGAAGGATCTCTGTGTCTACTTTCCGGTGCAACTGAAATCATCTCAATCTGATTCCTGGAAGTTTCCCAAAACTGTACCTGTGTGCAAAAAACCAGGAAATAGCAGACTGCTGATATGGCGAGCAGAATGTGCAAAAAGAGGGCATTTTTCGCCAATTTGAGGGGGCGAATAATCTCTGAATGCCATGAAAATCGCTGGGGACCTGCTCATAGAATTATGGCATCTACTGGCATCATCCTTCTCCCTTGAAAAATCCTCAAACTGAAATGGCGCAATTATGATTTTTCGACTAAAAACCCAAAAAATGCCAAAAAACAAAAAGTTGTCGAAAAGGGCTCAAATTTGGCGTATATGACCCTCAGGGGTCCATAGCAACATGCTCCGAAGCTGATGCCAAAATATCAAGGGCTGATATGCTTTTCCCCTCTTTTCGTGCCGGGTGCTTCCCCTTTGCCTTCTTCAATTTCTCTTGGGCTGCCTTTAATTTTCACCTGGCAAACTGATTTAGCTTCTGAAAGTGATGAGTCCTCTTTCTTTGCAGCTTAAGATCTCTGTTCGCCCTATCAAGCTTCATTTCCAAGTGTTTGTTAGCTCTTTCAAGCCATGCCTCTTTGTTTTCTTCAATTTCCTGCTAGAGGAGTGCAGTGAGAGGAAAGACTTGGAAATGGGCTTGTTCTTCTGCTCTCTGCTTTTCCAAGGCTCTTTTAAGCCCGATGGTCCTAGGCCTCTTTCGCCTAGGCTGGTCTTCCTCCTCCTCCTCATCAAATTCTCCAATGAGCTCTTCTATTCTTGCTTGCGCCTTAGCTGCCTCATTTTTACATTTGATTGCCCGTGCCTCATGAACAGCAGTGTGCACATTCATCTGTTTGTTTTCAATCTCCAAGAAGTGGTTGAAATTCCTTGCCCTTTGAAGATCCTCCTCTAATGCCTCAATTTGCCCTTCCTTATGGATAAGGAGATTTTCAAGAAGGCGGGCCTCATTATCACTGTCATTGCTTTGGATAGGGATGATAGCTAATTCACCTCCATGCTTTGTACTTTCTCCAACTTTGCTTTTACCTTTGAAAGCCAATCTGGCACTTTTCCTCCTTGGCATGCTAGAAGGTGTCCTTTTGGGCGATTTCCTCTTGCTAGGAACAACCTTTGTCACTGTTTGAGTGGCAGCCTTAGACCCTCTCTTCCTTGCTGTGCTGAGTTTTGCTCTTTCGGGAGAAGGAGAGACAACTGATTTACCTTTGACATCTTCTTGAACTTGCTACTCTCCTTGAGGCTGCTGGATGTCTTCTTCTTGATGTTCACCTGGCTGCCCCTGTTCGCCAACATTAGCTTGCTGCTCTTCATCAATGTCTTGCTCAATTTTTGGCTCAAGAGGTGTCTCAATTTCCTGCCTAACTTGCTATTCTTCATCTTGCACCTGATGCTGTTCCTCAATTTGTATCTGCTGCTGTTCCTCATCATCTAACTGCTGCTGCTCATCTCTTTCCTCTTGCTGACTTGACTGTCCTGTAGACATCCTGAGCCTTCTAGGAGTAGGCCTACTGGACAAAGGTATCGGACGATGGACAGGCTGAGTGGGAGAAATATGGGCAGGAGGCACAGTAGCAAAATCTGGATGGCTGATGAATAAATCCCATGAAACCTCTTTCTTCCCTAGCTGGTGTAGGAAGATAATCTTGATCAAAGAATGATGAAAAAGGGAAGGGATTTACAGAGGTGGGGCCTTCTTCTGGACAGTAGATGCCATTTTCTCTATGCTCTTGAACAAAAATTAAGGGAGGTTTAGTTGCCTACTTCTGGTAAAATGCATCAGTAATCGGACATGGTAGGCATAAATTCGATCAAACCTCCCTTCACAAGTGAAATATTTCATTATGACTTTCATAAGAGGAGCATAGCTGTCAAGGAGATATGAAAAAGGGAAAATAGTAGTGAAAGCCTCTCTATGTTCAGGCTTGATGAAAGGCTTGTAATCCTCTAAGTCAAGATGAGCCTGTTTAAACCATTTTTCGCCATGATACGGGATCTTGGTGGCCTTGGACACATACCTTGGAGAAATTTTGAAATCAAGACCCGCCACTTGGAAATGTTTTTCTTTGAATCTCAGGGCGCACAAGTGTGTTAATGGCGAAAAACTCTTGACTTCTTCTATCTTCTGGCAGAAATCTAGGCAGTCTACTTCATGGAAGTTGAAAAGTACAGATGGATGAGCATTAATCTCTTCTGTAGAGATGGGCTCATATCTTTTATGTGGATCACTCCTGCTGTCTTACCTTGGAGGCATTTTGACCTGAATATGATTTGGAAGAGGCAAACTGCCTTCACTGTGTGTAAAATGCCCTGCTGGAGTCAAATTGTGTCAATGTACTGTTTTGACAGAGAAACAATGTGATTTGGATGGTTTGCAACAAGTTTCTTTGTAATACACAACCTCTTCTCTTCAGAAAAAGTCCTGTCCACCTTTAGAATATCTCTGTCAACAGATTTCTCTATAGGGTACCATATAGTAAAAGAGGAGACAGATTATTGTGTAATTTTCCTGTACACGGTGTTAAGAAATCACTCTTCTTGTGAATTTGTTAGAGGCCAATCAACACATCTATGTCTGTGTCTACAAGGTAAAATCCAATCATTAAACACCTGCTCTCCAGAAAGTGGTCTTCTATCTTGAAAATATCTCAGTCAACAACTTCTCAGTAAGAAATAATATAGTGAAATGAAAGGCAGACTTCTCAGGAGGAGTTTGTTGTGAGAAGTGTCAAAATCACCCTGTTCTGTGAATTTTTAGATGTCAATCAATACACCTGTATCTCTGTCTCCAAGGTAGAATTTCAATCATTAACAACCTGCTCTTCTTGGAGTGCAAATAAAACAACAGACTTATGGATATGCAGTCAAACTTCAGTGTAGGTATACAGTCAAATTTTACTGTTTGAACAAGGTGAGAGAATTTTGGAAAATGCCTCAAAAGGTTTCAACAAGGTCTGTAAGAGTCTCTACCTTGCCAAATAGGCAAGATCTCCTACCAATATAACAACTCTGGTTATGCTAAAGAAACCTTCACTTTAGATAGAGAACAGCTTCAATAAGCTTGAAAAACACAAGGTAATCAACCAACAAACACAGTGAATACCGTCCCTTTGTGAGGAGCGTGAGCAGCCTTCCCCTGTAGCTTCAACCTGTAAACTTCTACTTGATCAAGAACCCTTTCTCCTATTAAACCTCACTGTTTTCTATATGTGTGTCACTCCACCAAACAGGATCATACACATACAAATTTAACCTTCAGTGTGTGCATACATCCAAACTCACTGTTATGGAACAATGGTGACAGTCTTTGAAACAAGCTTTATAGTTTTAATAAGGGCTGTAGCAGCTTATTTCTTCCCCATAATCTAAGCTCCTGTTAAATATGTAAACCCTGTTCCTTTGTATAAAAGTCTCTGTCCTATCTGAATGCCAACTTGTGTTGAAATAAGCTTGAATGAACAAAAACAGTCAAGTTAAAAAACTCAGGATTAAAACTGCCCTTTCTGTAGTTTATGGATTTAACCTCTGTTCTTTGATGCTGTGAAAGTATAGGATCCCTGATCCTTTTAAAGTGAAATCATCCTGCTCTTAGTTTCAAAACCAGTTATCTCCTGTAGGTGCTTTTGAATGACACAACCATCATTTTATTACAGCTTTACACCTCAAAATCTCACGCAGCAAACACTATTTCTTCAGCTATGGTGACGAGGTTTTGAAATTTTTGAATGTAGAGTGGTGAAAATTTGTAGCAGTTTAACAGTGAATAAGCTTGTTTCAAACCTCATTTCGGCTCCAAATACCATCAAACAGTCACAAATTTTTAGGGGCAAAGTGTGTAAATACCTCAAAACACTAAGCACAACTCTTGTGGGGCGCTGGAGGTGGCTCTGGAGTTCCTTAGGCCTGCGTGGCACTCTTCAGAGAAAGAACGGCGCACATTTTACCTACGGGTGGCCCTGTCGGGTCGGGTGTCGGGTCAGGCGGGCGCCGTGTACAGGCGCGTCGCGCGGACACTGGCTGCCCGTGTAAACTCACTCCCAGGCGCGTTGCGCGAAATGGCAGGCGCGTCGCGCGGCCAAAATTGCTGCAAATCTTGGAATTTTGACCCAGAACCTCTTCGCTTATGCTGTGAACACCTTGATTGCTGTTTTGAAAATGAAATTTCCTTCTTCGATTTACTCTTATGTTATTTCAAATGCTTCAACGGTCACTTGGTATTTAAATGTAAAGTGAAATTTTTGTTTGGCCTTTTTTCAGGGTTTTCACAGTCTTTTTTATCCTTTTTAATAACCTCGGTGCATTCCATATCTGCGTTGGAGATTTTCCACACTTCTGGACCGTGTCAATCACGGGCCAACCTCTTTATAAAAACAAAAATGGCTTAAAAAGCCAGAAATTTGTCTCACTTATGCACAGGTGTTAGAAAAGTGACTTCCAACTTTGTCCCTTGGGTGACACTTTGACATCGAACTTCAAACTTTGAAAAAATAACTCCATAGCTTCCACATCATCTCTGCCACTATTTTTAAAGATGCTGGTGATATTTATGATGTAAAACAACCCCTCTTTAAAAATTTCAAGGAAATACCTGAATGCTTATTTGTTTATGAAAGGACAAGGTTTTGCACTATCAACTTGCTTTGACAGCCTCAAGCTTTAACAACTTCTTCAACTTTTTCTCCAATGCAGGTGTCAAACTTGCTGGTCTTCTTGGACTTGATCTAAGAAAAGCTCACCCTTTCAACATACTTTCTTTCTTGTACCATTTATGATATCTCTGTCTTTTTTGAATAATGAGAAAGCTGTATTTGTTTTAAGACTCCTAGAACACTGACAATCTATCAAAACCACTTCTTTGTCTATTCATAATTGGTATACTTATTTATAATGTCCTTTTGGGAACAAAACCTGAAATGCTTCCCATCATTTGTGATGTATATTCTGAAAGGGAAACTTATGAAGCAGGAAAAAACAGGACTTCTTTGAAACACAGTTATCAGTTCCTTTTAAGGAGTGCAGTGATCTTTCTTTGTAATAGAACCATTCCAAAGCTCAACTCTGTCCACTGTTTTACATTTTAGGTGATATTTTAAAGAAAAATCACTCAAGATCTGTTGAAGAGCTTTGAAGGCTATTTTGTCATTCTTAAAAGGGAGGTGGTCTGTCTTTTCCCTACTGGGTTGACAGTCTCCGCTTCTAGGTGATCCATAAGTTTCTTCTTTGATTGTAAGTGCTCTATTTTGGTTGCATCCAGTCATACCATAATTCTTTGTTTACTCAAAAAGGAGCTCTTTTAGACTTCTTGGCATGTGACAGTAAAGTGACTATGTGGCCACTTCTCCTAAGGAAACTACCCATTTTGTATCAATGACCTGCATATATTCAATATTGTCTCCTGTCTACTATAGGTATAGTTTGACAGACATTTCCATTTGAATAGGAAAACCAATACTTTTGAATCATCAACACTATCTTTTACCTGTGTACTGACCTTTGCTTTCTTTCTTTGTTTCTTTCCACTGCACCTTTTTACCAATCAGTTTTCAACAACATCCAATGCTTTGGCCATCTGCTCATAAATGGAGGAGGCCTTTCACTGAGCAAAGTATCTGAAGATTATTTGATAATGCTGCATGACAAGGGTTTGCTTGGATTATGATGGTGAGAAACCAACTTAAAAAGAACATCAATACTGGCACCTCTGCTTGCAATCGCCACTATGCTTCAGAACAACCCTAGTCAAATTGTCACTATCTCACTGTACTGCTTCTGAGGGGAACTGAGATGTCATCATTTGCTTTGGTCATCTTATGACAAATTATTTGAAAGATAGTCTCTGTGACTACGAAGGTCAGCGCCCTTTTGAAAAACAAACACCTTTCCTTCTGCCTGTGTGATGACATGATTTTTCAGCACCTCTTCAATTTGATCTTGTGGAACAGCAGGCTCTTTATGATTAGAATTGTTTTCACTCATGATGTGCCTCTCTAAAGCTTAACAATTCACATGATTTGAGAATTTCAAATGACTTCCTTTATCAGACCAAACTCTGTTTTCCTTTGAACTTGCATACTTCAGACTCTATCCCTGTTATGATCATCATTCACACTCAGAAAACCTGGAGTCTCTGTTTCACTTGTTCAGTCAAAAGCAAACCTGGGTTTCTGCATTTCCTTTAAGTCAATACTAGCCAGCGCCCTCTACTTGTAGATGAAGGAGGCGCCCTAACCCTCTGCTTGTAAATGAAGGAGGTTCTGGGCCATGACAATTTACCGGTTTGCTGTGACAGTGGTGTCCTTCTCTTATTGTGATTTTCATGCTAGAAAGAGCTGTAAGGTCTTGATGAGTGACTTTCTGTTTTGCAGATATATCTCAGGCTCATGCTACATTTAGAAGCAGTTGTTCTTCTAACTGTAGATTCAAGAATGTTCTCCTGAGATGAAGTTATATTTCGTGTTCTTTGCAGAATCCATAAAACACTGTGAAACACCTAATAATCAGCTTGAGACTGTGTTTTATGCAGTGCTGAGACCTAGGGGGTGTGAGTGGCGCGACTTAGAGCTGTTTATCAATTTCATTTGCAGAGTGGGAGGTCAGTCATGGTTGGTCTGTAGCAGATGGAGGCTTTTTGGCTTTTTGATGATTGCCAAGGGTAAAATGTCTTAAAGCGCCACTTCCTAACATAAGGGAGACTTTTGCAACAGACTTGGACTTTTCCTTTTGGAGCTGATGGACAGACCAGGGGGCTGAAACTAGAAAAAATAGTGATAATGGATTTTGAATTTGACATGGGCGGACTGATAAGTAAAAGGGTGAAAAAAGTTTTATGAGGGTTTTCTAGATGACAGATTGACATATGGAATTCAGCTTCTAGAAAACTCAGTTATGGATATAGTCATCACTAACATGTAAAAAATACTGATGGATAACAGTGGCTCCATTTGGGGAGGGCAGCTCCTCGTCAGGAGGTGTCCAGAATTCAGATCTTTGGCTTATGAAGACTAGTGCCTTATCCATTGGCACAAAATTTACCCTTCTTTTGATGTTATTTCTGAAAAGTGACAGCGTGGTTAACATCAATGATACTTCTACCTACCCCACTATTTTTCCTAACATTTTTTCTTCTTTTTGGCGCATTTGAACTAGCAGCCTTTTGACAATGTATATTTTTCTTTTTGCAAAATGAACCTATCTATTTCTACTCTTATATCTGTCGGGAGTTCAGATTAAGCTGATGAACTCCTTCATTGCTCTACCTATGCTAGATCAACTGTCAAGATTAAGCAGTTTGACAGGATTTCATTCTCTAATCTACAACATGAAATTTAAAAATGATCAAATCAGGATTAGGCAGTCTGATTTGTCATGCATTTGCGGCATAAAAGACAAGCTGCACACAAATGTTATTTTGCAATAAAGGGAAACTAGACAAGCGGGGCTAAGATGTACAATGTATTTTTCATCCCTCGCTTCTCTCTTTGGTTCTGTTTTAGGCATGTGGAACCAGAATCTCTCCCTAATCTAAGCTCTCTGATAAGTCAATCTTACACAATGTTGACTATCTTTGCACTCACTAACTTATCAGCAAATAAATTTAAACATGCTCAGCTATGATTAGGCTAGATAGCTGAACAAGACATTGAAGTACTAGTAGCGACATTTAGACTTGCTCGCTTTCCGAAGGACTATTTTTTGGAACATGGGGCTTTTGTTCTATCTTCACTTGCCCTCTTTTCTTTTTTTTACTGTTTTTGACTTTTCTATCTTTTACTGTTTTTGACTTTTCTATTTTTTCAATATTTCAAACAATGGTATGTACAATGACTGAAAGTGTTCCGAACTCAAAAATCTTGGAAATGAAGGAATTTAAGCATCTTATCCTCGTAAGGATCTCCCCTCACCCTTGGCCCACTTAACTCTTGAAAAGAAAAATTTGGGAAATTCTCTCTCTCTAACATGACATAAGGATTCATGCAAGAATCTCTGAACATCCCGGTATCTTCCCTTTGCACCTCTCTGAATATCTGATTTCCACTCCTTTCCTTACTGTATGCTTTCCTCAAGTAATGCATGTATTCTTGGTCATTCTTAAAATAGATAAGGACATCATCAAGGTATGCAAAAATGCAGAAATTTAAAACTGGGAACATGGCCTTCATGAACAAATTTCTGATATTAGGTGGTTTTGCAATTTTGAACTTGAAATCTGATCTACCTCCCGCAAACTTGAAAAAATCTTTAAGCTGTCTACTTTGCAAGGGAATCTTATGATCATGACCTGAAACATCATCTTGCGAAAATACATGATTAAAAGCACTTTTATTTGGTAAATCATGGTCTTGGGTAGAAAAAACATATTTTCTATTATAGGGATATGCAGTATTACTTCTAAAATCAAAGCAGACTCTATGACCAATTGTTTTATCCCTGATTATTTCAGTTTGTTTCAGATTGTTGTGTTTTCTCTTGTCAAAGCTGTTCTTTGAGGGGAAGGTAGTGACACAGTAGTTTCCCTTGCTTTTTCTGTAGAAATTGGTATTCTGCATGAGATTTCTGATTTTAGCATTTCTAAGTTCTTCATGAAAAGACATAATATGAGCCAATTTCAGTAGTTCAGGTATGCTGGGATTGCAACTGTCATCCTTGCTCATAAGAAGTTTATCTGGCATTTTCTCAAGATTTTGAGCTGCTGAGGTTATAGTTAAAGCTTTGTTTGTAGTAGGAGGGTCACATGATGGTAAATCTTTGAGGTATGGTAGAAACATTAAACTCCCGTGCTCCTGGGTTCCAAACAGGTTTATGATGTGTAGGTCTTCTAAAGATTTTACCCGGAAGAAATTTCCACAAGTTACTGTTGGTGTTTGACTAAAGCTAGAGCAATTTGCTTGATAGTACATAAGAGTTTGCGCTTCTTGCTCTAACCCTACTTTGGAAAGGAGAAACTTACTTTCCTCAAGACACAGCTGTTCATGATCATGGTAGTTTTGAGTGTCTAGTTCATCATAAGGCACCAGGGACAACTGATGTGGTGGATCTAAGTCTACATCAGTTTCTTCTGACTCTTCCTCCATGTTTTCATCAATATGCATAATGAAAGAGTTTAGGTCTGAACACAAGGAACACATTGGAATGTTGTCTGGCCTATCTTGACTGCTAATCATATATTTCATGTGTGATTCGCGGTAGAGTATTTTGGTCTGACCAAACACAGGAATGGTGGCATATGACATGTCCAGTTGGATATTCCCTTGGAGTTTAGCTCCCCAAGATCTGGATAGAAGCATCCCGTACTTGGGAGGAATGTCTGCCACTACTATATCCATGATTAGATGTTTCGCAGGTATTTGGGCCAGACTAAAACAAAGGTCTTTGATCAAACCCAGGCATTGGACCCTACTTGAATCAAATGAATACAAGTCTTTGTATGGTCTTGTGATTTCCAAGCCTAATCTTTCCATTACTACCTTCGGCATAAGATTATGCGAGGCGCCGGAGTCTAGCATGGCATTGTGGAGGATTTGGTTGTGGATGTTTAGGCTAATGTAAAATGGAAGAGTAGCTCCCTCTTGGAATTTTCCCTCTACCTTTGGACCAAATAATACGTCAGGAGTGTCATCAGTGAGATTAACAGTGTTTGCATCATTTCCTAGATTTAAGACTTTTAGTACTTGGGATTTATAAGAGTTTTGGGCAATGAGTTCAGTAAGAGGCATGGTGATCTTGATCTTGGCGATTTTTCCTTCAAAACTAAAAGGAAACTGAAGTTTAGATATGTTTGTTTCAGCTTTTTCAGCCACGACCTTGTCTATGCTCTGAGTTTGTTGACCTTGTTTAGGGATTTTGTTTGCCATAGTTGTTTCGGTGACTTTTGCAGAAGTACCAGGAGTATCTGAGAGGGGACTAGTTTGGGTAACTTTGGCTTGGCTTTGGTCAGTCTTCTCAACCTTGATTTTGTCACTGCCTACTGCTTTCTTGAGGATGGTATTAGGGACTTTAGCAGTATCTGAGTTACCTTTCTTGGCATTATCTTGGTTTCTTTTGCTTCTAAGGTCATATTGCCTGTGAGCTTCTATAATGGCATTCTAAAAATCCATGGTAGGGTCATCGAGATCTTCATAGTTGGTCTCATCTTGATTAGGAGAAAAGAACACTTGTTCTTCTTCTATGAGGTACACCTCACTCTCATTATCAGATCCTATGAGGTTTAAATGATGTTCATCAAGAGGTTCTGTATCCCTATCATCCTCTTCCACATAGTTTTCATTGAATGGTGGCCTAATCTGTTGGTCATTTTCTCTTGGTCTGTTTTGGGGCTGTTCCCTCCTAAAGTTTTGGTTTCGGTTTCTGTTTGGAGGGTTTGGCTTGTTGTCCCTAATAGGCACCTTTTCATTTATCTTTTCCCACATTTTGGCCATGGATTTGACTAAGTCATCTATTCGGGGATCTAGGGAAGGTGATGAAGTGGAGCTCTCATCTTTATAGGTGACCTTTCTTTCTGATCTAGTCCTAGCTCTTTTTTCAGCTAAGTTGGCATCTGCTTTTATGGCTATTTGTTGCATTTCCTCTAAGGTAGGGGGATCCTTATCTCTCTGATGATATGTCATGTCTGGATCGAAACCCTCGAGGAATTTTTCCAAGGCTAAACCAAGTGGGGGTTTGAAATGAGGTGGTAGAGAGTTATATACACTGTTGAACCTAGTGCAATAAGCTTGGACACTTTCCCCATTTTCCCGTTTTAGGTTGTTATATTCTGACAGGATTTGAATGGGGTTTCTTCGGATTTCCCACCTATTTCTGAAGACTTGATGTAGTTCGGGGATATCATGGATACTGTTTGGAGTCAAGCTTTTGAACCATGCTTTAGGTTCACCACCAAGACTTTGGGCAAATATTCTCATTCTGACAGTCTCGTCTTGTACCTCTAGGTATTCATAAGCATCAGTCATTCTACTTATATGCTGTTGAGGTGTGGTGGTGTCTTCTCCAGTAAAGTGTGGGATTTTGTCTTGATATTTGTTTGGGAGAGGAGCTAAAGGCGGTGGCAACACCAAAGGTGTGTACCAGGCTGCCATGACTGGAGCTAATGGATGATGTACAAGATGAGGACTAGTAGGCTGAGATGGAGTGGTTTGAACAGTGGTGGTTTGACCAGGTGTGGCGGATGAACTTGGACCAGTGATTTGGTTTTGAGCAGATCTGGGATGATAGGAGCCAAACTGATAGAGAAGCTGGAAATCAGGAGGAGTGGTAGGTGAAGTTTCTCTACTAGGACTCTGTAGTGGGTTTAGGGGTTCAAGATCGTCAAAGTTTATCTTACTATATGATTTTCTTCTGGGAAGAGTTTGTGATGTCTCTAATTCAAAAGATGAATCTGTTAGAATAGTAAGATGTTTAGGTACAGATCTTGTTTTACGGATGGATCTACCAGTAGCTAGATGATCAGTTTCAGAAGCTTGCCACAGAATCTTTTCTGGGTCATCTACTATGATAGGAGGGTTTGGGTCTGGATGGGATCTGGTATTGATTCTTCGTGAAGCCAGGTTTTAGATCCAGAGTTTAGAGAGAATGGTATTGGTGAATGTTCAGGATGAGTGGTTTTTCTAAAGCTTTACTAAGGTGAAGGATGGTCAAAAATAAAAGGGATGGATTAGTGGAGTCTCCAGGTGGAAAAGGGTTGTTTTTGTGAAGATAGCTATGGTCCACCACCAGTAACTAATCTGAGAATGTTTTTGGATTTTCTGAGTTTTATGTGCAGCCTATGATTAGTTAAAGTATCCTAGATTTGTTTCAACACTTTGCTAGGGTGATGAGAACAAAAAGAGTTTACTCTAAAAAAAAAGGGTCTATGGACTGCTTGCTTGTTTATGGTACCTAAAGGACCAAAGAGTCTATAAAAGTTTGCTAGACTATCATGTACTCAGTGTCCCACCATCTCCCGTTATGTTAGTGAGCGATGGGATAGGTCTATGGGATAGTAGCTTAGAGTTTGGTAAAATAGTAAGGTCTACTAGAAGTTAGTGGAGTCGCCAGGTGGAATGTCAGTTGTTTTGAGGTATATTTGTATGGTCCACCACCAGTACTGTCAAAAGCCAATCTAAAGGAGTATTTTGGGGTTTTTTTCTGAGTTTTATGTGCAGCCTAGGATGTAAGAGTGTTATAAAACTGATTCATCACTTTGCTAAGATGGTGAAGCAAAGAGTTTACACTAAATGATTCTAAAGGCTGATGGTTTAAGTTAAATTTTGAAGGACTAAGGAGTCTATAAAAGTTTGCTAGACTATCATGAACTCAATAAAGTCCCACCGTGATCGCCATTATGTTAGGTTGGCGATGAGGTGGCTAAATCGGATGGAATTCTAAATTTTAGCAAGGTAGTAAGGCCTACTGGAGGCTAGTGGAGTCGCCAGGTGGATTTTTAGTTGTTTTGAGGTATATTTGTATGGTCCACCACCAATACTATAAAAAACCAATCTAAGGGAGTTTTTTGTGGTTTTTTCTGAGTTTTATGTGCAGCCTAGGATGTAAGAGTGTTATGAACCTGATTCATCACTTTGCTAAGATGGTGAAACAGAGAGTTTACACTAAATGATTCTAAAGGCTGATGGTCTGAGTTTAGGATTGAAGGACTAAAGAGTCTATAAGAGTTCGCTAGACTGTCATGTACTCAATAAGTCCCACCGTGATCGCCATTATGTTAGGTTCCCGTGATTTGGCTGATTGGTGAGCCAAATGACGATGTAACATCAAACCAAGCTTTGGAACCCAAGGACCTAGCCTTCCTGGACTCAGAGAGGGCTCTCTCTATAAATGTAAAAGATGTCGGTGTGTTTACTTATGGTGTTCTGATATTAGGCTAGTTATGAAGTGAGTTTTTTTATTTTTGGTTTTTTAAGTTTGTGAGGGATAAAACTGATCAAAGATATAAAAATGGATAACAAGAAGTCAGATCAATTGGGCTATGGGGTCAAACAGGTCAAGGAAACTCTGAGATGATGATGTAAGGTTGCTGTAGGGCCGATTTGATTCACGGTAGAAGGGATCTTTGGGCAGAATGGAGTAAATGGACATCAAGCTTGTGAAAGATGAGGGATTTCAAGTGTAATTAGTTGATAGTAGACATAAACATGTTATATCAAGCCATTAATCATGCTAAGTGTAACTATGAGCTAATTAATACACAGAAATCAAACATTCCAGCCATGCATAGAAGTATAAGACCCTCTAACTTTGGGAAATGGCTATCAGACTTTGGGGAAAACACATAAGAAGGACTAACAACTCAAAATAATATGTCGGAACGCCTAAACATAGTCTCTAAGTCATTGGGAACTTTGACAAACAAGCTTTCATATTTTTAGGCAAAGGGCTAGATCGGGACTAGGCCTCCTTGGTTCAACAAGATGATCAACTAATCAGTCAAAGAGAAAGTTTGATGGACAGAACTATGGACAGCTTATAGGTAGGCAGGGCACACCATACATCCTACTCAACATACATAGAACTTGTAAATAAAACTAGCAAACAATATCCTTAAGTTACTAAAGAGCAGTTAAGAATTCTTTAGCATAACTAAGGAAGAAGAAAACATCAAGCTATGAAGATTCAGGAATTTTGAGGTGCCTCCATGGGCATATCTCAAAACTAATCTCTACTGATCTATAGTAGCAAGAAGCATGTATTATGAATGAAAACTAGAAGACAAAAACATAGCAAGAAACACTATACCATTCTACCATGTCATGGAATCCATCACCAATCCTTCATCATTCATCAAAAGCATCCAAGAGGCAGTCCAAAAATCATAACACAAGCATGTTCTTCAAAGCTCATATGACCAATATATTGATTCTTCTCTCAAGTTCAGCCTCTGATTTACAATGAAACCCATGGAATAAATAGGCTTGAGGGAGGAAAACCTCATGGACCAACTAGCTATCCCATTGGCCAAGTCAAAATATCTAAACTTGTCCTTGAGGCTTTGCAAAGCCCAAGGCACAAAATATCCCATAAAATATCTAAAAACAGCTAAAAACGGAAATTATATTGACTTTACATCATTTCCCAAGTATAAAAATAGCTAAACGCACATTTGGGAAAAGCAGATTTTTGAGGTTCAAAAATTACAAAAATACTTCATATTTATGTCTGAAAAAGGTCCCCTGACTTGCTGGAGGCAATTGGCAGCCTTCCCGATGTCGAAACGAGGCTCATGATAGCTCGTTGGAAATCTCTCTGTGTCTACTTTCCGGCGCAACTGAAATCATCTCAATCTGATGCCTGGAAGTCATAAAACTCAGACTGCAAAACTCTCAGAAATAACAGACCGCTTGATATGGCGGCGTAATGTGCAAAAAGAGGGCATTTTTCGCCGTAATTGAGGGGCGAATGATCTCCGAATGCCCCCAAAAATCATAGGGACTCGCTCAGAATTATGGCATCTACCGGCATCATCCTTCCCTGAGCAAATCCTGGGCCCTAAAATGCTAATTATGAGTTTTCACTAAAAATCCAAAATGCCAAAAAAACAAAAAGTTACCAGCAGGTCGTTGCCTGGCGTATATGACCCTCGTGGGTCCATAGCAACATGCTCCGAAGCTGATGCCAAAATACTGGTGCGAAGGATACGTGCTTTTCCTTTCTTTGCAGCCGCGCTTCTCGTTTCTTCGTCTTCGTCGCCTTTAATTTTCGTCTGTAAGTCCATTTAGTCAAAGGATATCCTTCTTTTCGTGTAGCCAAGCATCCTCGTTCGCCCTATCAAGCTTCATTTCCAAGTGTTTGTTAGCTCTTTCAAGCCATGCCTCTTTGTTTTCTTCAATTTCCTGCTAGAGGAGTGCAGTGAGAGGAAAGACTTGGAAATGGGCTTGTTCTTCTGCTCTCTGCTTTTCCAAGGCTCTTTTAAGCCCGATGGTCCTAGGCCTCTTTCGCCTAGGCTGGTCTTCCTCCTCCTCCTCATCAAATTCTCCAATGAGCTCTTCTATTCTTGCTTGCGCCTTAGCTGCCTCATTTTTACATTTGATTGCCCGTGCCTCATGAACAGCAGTGTGCACATTCATCTGTTTGTTTTCAATCTCCAAGAAGTGGTTGAAATTCCTTGCCCTTTGAAGATCCTCCTCTAATGCCTCAATTTGCCCTTCCTTATGGATAAGGAGATTTTCAAGAAGGCGGGCCTCATTATCACTGTCATTGCTTTGGATAGGGATGATAGCTAATTCACCTCCATGCTTTGTACTTTCTCCAACTTTGCTTTTACCTTTGAAAGCCAATCTGGCACTTTTCCTCCTTGGCATGCTAGAAGGTGTCCTTTTGGGCGATTTCCTCTTGCTAGGAACAACCTTTGTCACTGTTTGAGTGGCAGCCTTAGACCCTCTCTTCCTTGCTGTGCTGAGTTTTGCTCTTTCGGGAGAAGGAGAGACAACTGATTTACCTTTGACATCTTCTTGAACTTGCTACTCTCCTTGAGGCTGCTGGATGTCTTCTTCTTGATGTTCACCTGGCTGCCCCTGTTCGCCAACATTAGCTTGCTGCTCTTCATCAATGTCTTGCTCAATTTTTGGCTCAAGAGGTGTCTCAATTTCCTGCCTAACTTGCTATTCTTCATCTTGCACCTGATGCTGTTCCTCAATTTGTATCTGCTGCTGTTCCTCATCATCTAACTGCTGCTGCTCATCTCTTTCCTCTTGCTGACTTGACTGTCCTGTAGACATCCTGAGCCTTCTAGGAGTAGGCCTACTGGACAAAGGTATCGGACGATGGACAGGCTGAGTGGGAGAAATATGGGCAGGAGGCACAGTAGCAAAATCTGGATGGCTGATGAATAAATCCCATGAAACCTCTTTCTTCCCTAGCTGGTGTAGGAAGATAATCTTGATCAAAGAATGATGAAAAAGGGAAGGGATTTACAGAGGTGGGGCCTTCTTCTGGACAGTAGATGCCATTTTCTCTATGCTCTTGAACAAAAATTAAGGGAGGTTTAGTTGCCTACTTCTGGTAAAATGCATCAGTAATCGGACATGGTAGGCATAAATTCGATCAAACCTCCCTTCACAAGTGAAATATTTCATTATGACTTTCATAAGAGGAGCATAGCTGTCAAGGAGATATGAAAAAGGGAAAATAGTAGTGAAAGCCTCTCTATGTTCAGGCTTGATGAAAGGCTTGTAATCCTCTAAGTCAAGATGAGCCTGTTTAAACCATTTTTCGCCATGATACGGGATCTTGGTGGCCTTGGACACATACCTTGGAGAAATTTTGAAATCAAGACCCGCCACTTGGAAATGTTTTTCTTTGAATCTCAGGGCGCACAAGTGTGTTAATGGCGAAAAACTCTTGACTTCTTCTATCTTCTGGCAGAAATCTAGGCAGTCTACTTCATGGAAGTTGAAAAGTACAGATGGATGAGCATTAATCTCTTCTGTAGAGATGGGCTCATATCTTTTATGTGGATCACTCCTGCTGTCTTACCTTGGAGGCATTTTGACCTGAATATGATTTGGAAGAGGCAAACTGCCTTCACTGTGTGTAAAATGCCCTGCTGGAGTCAAATTGTGTCAATGTACTGTTTTGACAGAGAAACAATGTGATTTGGATGGTTTGCAACAAGTTTCTTTGTAATACACAACCTCTTCTCTTCAGAAAAAGTCCTGTCCACCTTTAGAATATCTCTGTCAACAGATTTCTCTATAGGGTACCATATAGTAAAAGAGGAGACAGATTATTGTGTAATTTTCCTGTACACGGTGTTAAGAAATCACTCTTCTTGTGAATTTGTTAGAGGCCAATCAACACATCTATGTCTGTGTCTACAAGGTAAAATCCAATCATTAAACACCTGCTCTCCAGAAAGTGGTCTTCTATCTTGAAAATATCTCAGTCAACAACTTCTCAGTAAGAAATAATATAGTGAAATGAAAGGCAGACTTCTCAGGAGGAGTTTGTTGTGAGAAGTGTCAAAATCACCCTGTTCTGTGAATTTTTAGATGTCAATCAATACACCTGTATCTCTGTCTCCAAGGTAGAATTTCAATCATTAACAACCTGCTCTTCTTGGAGTGCAAATAAAACAACAGACTTATGGATATGCAGTCAAACTTCAGTGTAGGTATACAGTCAAATTTTACTGTTTGAACAAGGTGAGAGAATTTTGGAAAATGCCTCAAAAGGTTTCAACAAGGTCTGTAAGAGTCTCTACCTTGCCAAATAGGCAAGATCTCCTACCAATATAACAACTCTGGTTATGCTAAAGAAACCTTCACTTTAGATAGAGAACAGCTTCAATAAGCTTGAAAAACACAAGGTAATCAACCAACAAACACAGTGAATACCGTCCCTTTGTGAGGAGCGTGAGCAGCCTTCCCCTGTAGCTTCAACCTGTAAACTTCTACTTGATCAAGAACCCTTTCTCCTATTAAACCTCACTGTTTTCTATATGTGTGTCACTCCACCAAACAGGATCATACACATACAAATTTAACCTTCAGTGTGTGCATACATCCAAACTCACTGTTATGGAACAATGGTGACAGTCTTTGAAACAAGCTTTATAGTTTTAATAAGGGCTGTAGCAGCTTATTTCTTCCCCATAATCTAAGCTCCTGTTAAATATGTAAACCCTGTTCCTTTGTATAAAAGTCTCTGTCCTATCTGAATGCCAACTTGTGTTGAAATAAGCTTGAATGAACAAAAACAGTCAAGTTAAAAAACTCAGGATTAAAACTGCCCTTTCTGTAGTTTATGGATTTAACCTCTGTTCTTTGATGCTGTGAAAGTATAGGATCCCTGATCCTTTTAAAGTGAAATCATCCTGCTCTTAGTTTCAAAACCAGTTATCTCCTGTAGGTGCTTTTGAATGACACAACCATCATTTTATTACAGCTTTACACCTCAAAATCTCACGCAGCAAACACTATTTCTTCAGCTATGGTGACGAGGTTTTGAAATTTTTGAATGTAGAGTGGTGAAAATTTGTAGCAGTTTAACAGTGAATAAGCTTGTTTCAAACCTCATTTCGGCTCCAAATACCATCAAACAGTCACAAATTTTTAGGGGCAAAGTGTGTAAATACCTCAAAACACTAAGCACAACTCTTGTGGGGCGCTGGAGGTGGCTCGTGTGCCTGAGTCGCGCGGCACTCTTCGTAGAAGACGGCGTTTATTTTACTCTCACGGTGGCTGCCCCGCTGGCTCGGTGTTCGGCCGGCGGTGCCGTGGCCAGCGCGCGCGTACACCGGCCGCCCGTGTAAACTCACCCCAAAGGCCAGCGTCGCGCGGCCAAAATTGCTACAAATCTATGAATTTTTGACCCGAACCTTTACGCTATGCTAGAAAGAACACCCTGATTGTCGTTTGAAAAATGAAATTTCCTTCTTCAATTTACTCTTATGTTATTTCAAATGCTTCAACGGTCGCTTGGTATTTAAATGTAAAGTGAAATTTTGTTTTACTTTTTTATGTGGTTTTCATGTTTCCTTTTTTTGATCTCTTTAATAACTTCGTGCATTCCATATCCGCGTTGAGATTTTTCCACACTTCCGACCGTGTCAATCACGTGCCAACCTCTTTGTAACAAACAAAAATGGCTTGAAAGGTCACACTTTGTCTCACTTATGCACAGGTGTTAGAAAGGTGACTTCTAGCTTTGTCCCTTGGGTGACACTTTAACATCGAAATTCAAACTTTGAAAAATAACTCCATAACCTTCATATCATCTCTGCCATTTTTTTTAATGATGCTGGTGATATTTATGAGGCAAAGTAACCCTTATTTAAAACTTTTCAATGAAATACCTGAATGCTAATTTGTTTCTGAAAGGACAGGGTTTTGCACTGTCAACTTGCTTTGACAACCCCGGAGTCTACTTGCTTCTTCAAATTTTTCTCCAATGCAGGTGTCAAACTCAATGTCTTCGACTTGATCTAAGAAAAGCCACCCTTTCAATATACTGCCGAAATTACTTATGAAATCTCTGTCTTTTTGAATAATGAGAAAGTCAGAGCTGAGCCATAGACTTTAACACCGAGAGTTAAATCTATCAAAACCACTTTTATATTCATTCATAACCTGCATACTTATTTATTTTTATAATGTCCTTTTGGGAACTAATCTTGAACTTCCTCCCATCATTTGTGATGTATATCTGAAAGGGAAACTTTTATGAACCAGGAAGAATAGGTCCCTTTGAAAAACAGTTATCATTTGCTTTGACCAGTGTATTGACCTTTTTGTAATAGAACCATTCCAAAGCTCAACTCTGTCCACTTTTTTACCTTCTTGGTGATATTTTAAAGAAAAATCACTCGAGATCTGTTGAAGAGCTTTGAAAGCTATTTTGTCATTTTTAAAAGGAGGTGGTTTGTCTTCTTCCAACTTGTTTGATAATTTCTGCTTCCAGGTGATTTATAGGCTTCTCTTTGGATTGTAAGTGCCATATTTTGGTTGCATCCATTCAAACTATATTTCTCTGTTTACTTAAAAGGAGCTCCTTTTAGACTTCTTGGCATGTGACAGTGAGGTGATTGTGTGGCCCTTTCTCTTAAGGAAACATCCCTTTTTGTATCAATGGCCTGTATATTCAATATTGTCTCCTGTCCACTATAGGTATAGTTTGACAGACATTTCCATATGAATAGGAAAACCAATACTTTTTGAATCATAAACACCATCTGTTCACCTGTGTAAAGCTTTTTGCTTTCTTTCTTTGTCTCTTTCCACTGCACTCTTCTATAACTGCTTTCAATAACATCAAATGCTTCGGGGCCATCCGCTTCAGAAATGGAGGAGGCCTTTCACTCGAGTAAAAGTATCCAAGAGATTACTTGATAATGCAGTATGATAGTGGGAACATTGGGATTATGATGGTGAGCAACTGTCTGGAAAAGAACATCAATACCGGCACTGCCAAAATCACTGAGCCGAACAACCCTAGTCAAATTACCATTCATCAACACGCTTAGAGAGGGAACTGAGATGTCATCATTTGCTTTGGTCATCTTATGACAAATTATTTGAAAGATAGTCTCTGTGACTATGGAGGTCAGTGCCTTTTTGAAAAACAAACACCTTTCCTTCTGCCTGTGTGATGACATGATTTGTCAGCACCTCTTCAATTTGATCTTGTGGAACAGCAGGCTCTTTATGATTAGAATTGTTTTCACTCATGATGTGCCTCTCTAAAGCTTAACAATTCACATGATTTGAGAATTTCAAATGACTTCCTTTATCAGACCAAACTCTGTTTTCCTTTGAACTTGCATACTTCAGACTCTATCCCTGTTATGATCATCATTCACACTCAGAAAACCTGGAGTCTCTGTTTCACTTGTTCAGTCAAAAGCAAACCTGGGTTTCTGCATTTCCTTTATGTCAATACTGGCCAGCGCCCTCTGCTTGTAGATGAAGGAGGCGCCCTAACCCTCTACTTGTAAATGAAGGAGGTTCTGGGCCATGACAATTTACCGGTTTGCTGTGACAGTGGTGTCCTTCTCTTATTGTGATTTTCATGCTGGAAAGAGCTGTAAGGTCTTGATGAGTGACTTTCTGTTTTGCAGATATATCTCAGGCTCATGCTACATTTAGAAGCAGCTGTTCTTCTAACTGTAGATTCAAGAATGTTCTCCTGGAGAGCAGTTGTTTCCGTTCTTGCATCCAGGTCATGTCACCTAATAACCGCCCGAGACGCGTGTTTCATGCCGTGCCGAGACCTAGGGGTGTGAGGGTATGACTGCATAATGCTGTCTGTCTTCATTGCGAGTGGGAGGTCAGTCATGATTGGTCTGTAGCAGATGGAGGCTTTTTGGCCTTTTGATGATTGCCAAGGGTGAAATGCCTTAAAGCGCCACTTCTTAACATAGGGGAGACTTTTGAAACAGATTTGGATTTGCCTTTTAAAGCTGATGGGCAGACCAGGGGGGCTGAAACTAGGAAAAATAATGATAATGGATTATGACTTTGACATGGGCGGACTGATAAGCAAAAGGGTTAAAAAAGTTTTATGAGGGTTTTCTAGATGACATATTGACATATGGAATTCAGCTTCTAGAAAACTCAGTTATGGATATAGTCATCACTAACATGTAAAAAATATTGATGGCTAACACTTCTTACACAAGAGCATTGAGGAAATGGCCTCCACTATCTAGAAGAAGCATCCTTCACAACAAATACCCTATCTCTTCCATCACTCTCTCATCAAAATAATCATCCTTCATCAGCTTGAAAAGAGAGAGGTCTCTTGGGATATTTTCATCACTCATTTGTGTTTCTCCACTGTCCCTCTAGTCCATACATCCCCTACAGCTTCTACTCATCATCCCTCGCCTTCTTCTAGAAGACCTATTCCTAAAAGGCTCAAGTTTACTACAAAACAAACAAAGGAGCATGATGAAGGTGAAGAAAGTGACCAGCAAGAGGAAGAAGGACATGAGCAGAAAGAAGAAAGTGTTGAACAACAACATGACAGTGATGATGAACAGTAGCAAGGGGAGGAGGAGGAAAGTGCTGAACAACAGCATGACACTGATAAGGGTGAAAAACAGACTCATGATGAGGGTGAACAACAGCCTTATGATGACACACAACAACATCACAGTAATGATGAACAGCAGCAAGGGGATGAGGAACAACAACACAGTGAGGGCAAGACAAAGCAGCAAGCACAGCATGATAGTGATGAGAAAGAATAATCAAAACAGGACACACAACAGCCTTATGAGATAGAGCAGCAGCATGATAGTGATGAGCAAGGGCAGCCAAAAGATGATACACAACAGCCTCCTCAAGAAGAACAGCAAACTCAAATAGAAGAGAAGCAAGGTGACAAAGGTAAAGGGGGCCACGCCCTATTCTCCTAAAAAGGCCAAGCGCCAGACAACAAAGAAGAGAGTGCCTAGGGTTGTCACTCCAAATGTGACAAGGGCCCTCCGAAGAAAAGGGAAATTTCCAAAGAAGCCCATGATTTATTTTCCTAGGAGGAAGAGCACTAGAATAGCCACCGAAAGCAAAGGGAAGGGTAAGGAAGAAGGCAGTCATGAACAAGAGAGTGCATTCGACATCATCCCAATATAAAGCGATGATATTGATAATGAGGCTCGAATTCTAGAAAACCTCTTAATCCATAGAGAAGGCCAAATTGATTCTTTGAAGGATGATCTTCATAGAGCTAGGAATTTCAATCAATTTTTGCAAATCCAAAATAGGTAAATGAGTGTCCATATGGCTATTTATGAGACATGGGTGACCAAGTACAAGAAGGAGGCCTCCAAATCCCAAGCAAGGTTGGAAGAAATCATGGGTGAGTTTGATGAAAGTGAAGGCGAAGATTAGCCTAGGCGAAAGAGGCCAAGAACCATGGGGCTTAAAAAGGCCCTTGAGAAGCAAAAAGAAGAGGAAAATGCCCTTCTCCAATCTACCCCTCTCACTGCATTGTTCGAACAGAAGATAGAGAAAAATAGGGAGGCATTGCTTGAGAGAGTCAATGACCACTTGGAGAAGAAATTGGAGAGGGAAAACAGTGATTTAGACCTTCAAAGGATAATGACGGGGCATTATAAAAGTTTAAATCAGTTTGCCCGGCGCAAATTGAAGGCTGCTCAAGTAAAGCTCAAGGAGGCTAAAGGGAAGTGCCCGACACAGAAAGTGAGGAAAGACACATAAGGACTTCATATTTTGGCTTCTACTTCACAACATGTTGTTGAGAACCCTTGAGGGTCATTCTCACCAATTTTGGGCAATTTTTGACATATTTTTGTTTTTTGGCATTTTTGGGTTTTTGGCCAAAACTCATGAGCTTCGCCATTTCAGTTTGGAGGATCATCAAAGGAGGAGAATGGTATCATTGGATGCCATAATTTTAGGAGCACATACTCAGCGATTTTTAGGACATTTGAAGATCATTTTCTCCCCCGAAATGGTGAAAAATGCTCGCTTTTTCTACACTTTGCCCAGTCTATCAGCAAACCTTATTTTCTAGTTTTTTACACACAAGCCTATTTTTGGAGGACTTCTAGGCATCATATTTGGAAAATTCAAGTTTTTCCAGAAATTAGACACTCATATCTTTCCAACGAGCTATCATGAGCTTCGTTTCGACATCAGGAAAGCTGCCAAAAGTTGTCGGCAAGTCAGGGGACCTTTTGCTGATATATTTTTTGAGTATTTTTGTAAAAATTGAACCTTTAAACACTGCTTTTTCCTCATGTGCGTTTAGCTATTTTTGCACATGAGAAGTTATGAAAATTCAATTTATTTCCCTCTTTTAGCATTTTTTAGATATTTTATGAGATATTTTGTGCCTTGGGCTTTGCAAAGCCTCAAGGACAAGATTAGATATTTTGGATAGGCCAATGAGAGTGCAAATTGAACTAAGAGGTTTTCCTCACTTGAGCCTATATATTCCAAAGGCTTTCATTGTAAACAGGGCTGAACTTGATGATAGAAGTAATATATGGTCATATAAGTTTTGGAAGAAATACTTGTCTCATGCTTTTGGATAGTCTCTTGGATGTTCTTGGATGATGAAAGAGGATTGTTGTTGGATTCCATGACTTGGTAGAATGGTATAGTGTCTCTCTCTTTGTTTTGTTTCCTAGTTTTCATTCATGAATCCATGTTTCTTGCTTGTTATAGAACAATAGAGAACAAATTTGAGACATGCCCTTGGAGGCAACTCAAATTTCCTGTTTCTTCATAGCTTCCATGTTTTCTTCAT
This sequence comes from Pinus albicaulis, assembly GCA_034641835.2. Taxonomy (NCBI): domain Eukaryota; kingdom Viridiplantae; phylum Streptophyta; class Pinopsida; order Pinales; family Pinaceae; genus Pinus; species Pinus albicaulis. The sequence continues at coordinate 88,790,345 of CM076571.1, read as the reverse complement.
CCTTAGTCACATTAAAAAATTCTTGATTGCTCTTTAATAACTTGAGGATATTGTTGCTTATTTCATTCATGGTTTTATGCATGCTAAGTATGATTTACAGTATGCCCTGGTTACTCATGGCTAGCCATAGCTCCATCCATGAAATTTCTCTTTGACTGATTAGATTTTCATTTGTTGAAATAAGGAGGTCTTGTTCTAATCTTGCCCTTTGTCTAAGACTATGCAATCTTGTTTTCAAAGTGCCCAATAACTTGAAGTACTGTGTTTAGGCATTCCGGCATACTGATTTAAATTTTCTTTCTTTCTTAAGTGTATTTCCCCAAAGTTTGATAGCCATTTCCCAAAGTTAGAGAGTTATATATCTCTATGCATGGCTTGAATGTTTATTTCTATGTATTGACTAGCTTATAGTTACATTTCTCATGATTAATGGTTTGCTCTACCATGTTTATGTTAGATATTAAAATAGTTATGCTTGAAATCCTTTATTGTTCCAAAACTTGATGTTCATTTTATTCCATTTTGCCCAAAGATCCTTTCTACCTTGAATCAAATCGGCCCTTCAATAGCCTTGTATCACCATCTGATAGCTTTCTTGACCTTTTCTACCCCATAGCGCAGTTGATCTGACATCTTTTTACCTATCTTATATCTTTGATCAGTTTCATCCCTCACAACCTAAAAACCAAAACCAAAAAACCTACTTCATAACTAGCCTAATATCAGAACACAATAAGCAAACACACAGACATCCCTTACAGATTCAGAGAGAGCCCTCTCTGAGTCCAGGAAGGCTAGGTCCTTGGGCTCCAAAGATTGGTTTGATGTTGCACTGTCATTTGGCTTGCCAATCAGCCAAATCACGGGACCCTAACAAGAGGCACTACCCAACTTGTACTATTTTACAAACAAGAAAAGGGATTGAAGTTGTGTGGCTTCACAGATGAAAATTGGGTAGGTATTCCATCATATTGAAAGTGTACCTCAGGTGGAATTTTTAGTGTTGGGCCCACAGTTGTTTCCTGGTACAACAAGAAGCAAGGATCTGTGACACTCAACTTGGTCGAAGTAGAATACATGGTTTCAAGTCAAGCAACATGTGAGGCAATTTGGATGAGAAAGATACTTGTTGGATTGGTTGGTCAGATGATGGATCCAACTGTGATATACTATGATAATTAGAGTTGTTACACCATTTTTTTGATCATCTCACCTACTATTATTAGATGAACCCAAGTACACCATGTAAGACCAATTTTACCCCATGTAAAATTGCTTTCACCACATAAAATAACTTATTTGGTCATATTTAACCCAAAACAAAGAAATTAATTAAATAAATCCTTATTTATTTAATTATTTCCTAAGAACAAGTTATTTAAATCATTATTTAAATAATATTCTTAGTTAAATTTGAATAAATCATACATAAACAATCAAATAAACCAGTATTTATTTAATTATATTCCCATCATTCCCCTAAAATGATAAATAAATCATTTATTTATTTATTATTTATAAATAAAGGAATTGACCCAAGTCAAGAATCCTTTTCCCTCCAACAAATATAATAAAATATTTTTTAAAAGGTGCTTTTAGAATTCGATTAATAATATTTTATTCATGCACCGAGTTCTAGACCACCCCAATTTTTTGTCATAAATAGGGGGGTTTTCCCCATTCATTAATCACCTTCATTGCATTAGATCACTCTGGATCTACTCTTGGTCACCATTTTCCATTTTGTTTTGTGAACTCCCATTGAGTTCTATGTTTGTTGCTTTACACCCATAAGAGAGAGAAATGTTAGATTTGAAACACTGAGGACTTTCAAGAACCCATCCCAGTGAGGAGAACCGGAAAACACCTTTCTTGTTTTCCTTTCAGGTGCCCCATTCTTTAAGATAATATAAAAATTCTTTTATTATTTTTTGTCTTTTCCATTGAATGCATGGAGCCATATTATATTTTATCTGCTTAATATATTTTATGCTTAGATCTGAATTTGTGCAGCAAACTTAAATATATTTTGCAGCCATAATCGATGTTAGGGCTATTTTTTATGCGTAGCTAAAGTGATATTTTACGATGAAAGAATCATACTAACAAGAGTTGCGTAAAGCTCTCTCATAATCCTTTTTTCATGATCAATCCAAGCATATAGATATTCGATATCACCATTTATGGGACTGTGTGGAGAGGTAGATAATGTTGTTACAGTACATTCTGGTAGAGGAAAAAGACGTTGAAATTTTGACAAAGGCCTTGTCAAGGGGGAAGTTCGAGTTTGATAGGTGCAAGATAGGGGTGATTGATAATATGTTTTTTGCTAAGAGGGAGTGTTGACAAATGTAGCATTTTTTCCTTGATTAAATTGATAAAATTTGAATTCCACATCAACAGACAACTTGGATGAAATTAACTTGTGTGACATGGATTTTTTTAATCTATTTTACTCAGTAAATTCAAGTTGGAGGAGTTATATTTCAGTTAAGAATGTGTGGTTTCTAATTTGTAGCAATCAAGATCAGTTATCTCAGGTTGTTTTCGTTAAACTAGTTCCAACTTTTGGAGGAACTAGTGGAAGGTAAGTTAAGCAATGGGACTTCTGTCAAACTCAGTGATCATCCAGTTAAATCCTCAATTAGCTGAAAATATATAGTGCATGAAGATAATTCAAGTTCCCCAATCTTAGTTGAGATTCCAATCCAGTGTAAGATCATTTTTAGACTATTCTTGAGTGTACATGTGTTGCATGTAGTCAGATGATCAACCTAACGAATTGCACAATCAATTTTGCAGAAATTCTTAAATAATAGGGGCTTGATTTCTCAAAGAACAATACAAGGAAAAAGGGGCTCACTGGAGGAAAAAATTGACTAATTTTTGGTTAGAGCTTCTCAGTGAGTAGAGACATGGGTTATTCTCTTGCAAGTTGTGCTCATTTGAGCAAATAAATTGTAATACATATTTATTCATCAGATCAATGCAAGCATGCATTGGGGTTTTTAGCAGTTTTCTTTACTTGGGAAAAATAATTGTTTCATGTGTGTTATTTCTTATTTCATGTCTAAAATTATTGTTCTAGATTTTGAATTACTTTCTGCAGAGAAGTAGAGTATGTTTTTGTCTTGTGATTTTGATTAAAATTTCATGAGAATTTTCAAATATACATCATAATTTCTACATGCACCAAGTTGGGTATCAAGGAATTTGAAGGACATATATTGCTCAAGTATCATGTTTTGTTGGAAAAATACATCAAGACATATATGGAGTTCCTAGACATCTCCTCACTTGGAACAACATACCAATATGCTACCTAAATCAAGAAAAAATTTAAATAGAAGATGCGAGACTTTGTTTCTGTAAATCTGAAGCAAGGCAAGGGCACCCCCAAACCATAGGAAAAAATGACAAATCCAAGGTGTACTAACACATGAAAACCTATCAAATTCGCAAGAAAATAACAATGGGAAGAGGAAGAAGGACAATGAAATTGGTGTGAGTTCCATAAGAGACCCACTCATAAAATAAACTAGTGTCACAAAAAGAAGGCACTAGCGGCCTAGATGAAATCCTCAAAGTCTGATTCAGGTTCCAACTCTGAACCAAACTCCAACAAGGGGAAACAAATCATTTATGCAAAAACTAGTTCCATTATTTCTACCACTATGTTCCATTAGAAGGAGCCCAAATATCCATAGGAAGGTCAGCATCTCTTCCACTCACAAATTTGGGTAAAGGGGTCTTTGTTGTGTTTCATTGTCAATAGCGGGAGTCAAAATAACCTCATCTCAGTAATATGTTGTTAAGAATTTGGGCCTGCTAACAACACCATACCTGCATCCATACACCATCAGGTTCTTCCACCAGTGGAGAGATCTATGTGTAAGCCACTAGTCTCTCCTTCCCTAAAACATCAATAATTTCATGGATGAGATATTTTCTGATGTTGATCCACTTCATTTTGTGATGTTTTTTTGGTCCAACCATACTTGTGTCATAATATTGTTGTGTATGAGTCAAGATATCATACTATTTTTATTAATTTTTTTATAAAACTGTATAGGATACCATATATGGCCCCACCGACTATTATTTCTTTGATCTCTGATAAGAAATGTATTAATATCATCTCCCATATTGGGAAATTTTTCTTCCTCTTGATTCTCTCTCAATGTAAGGGGAATATTATGGCCACAACCATGGCCTCCATAGAAGGCTCCTCTGCGTGGAAAAGGAAAGTGGATAAATTTATGGAAGATTACAAATACATATTCTACTCACCCACATGAGTAGATTTGCACTATCAACTCAAGCATCCCATCAATATGACCCCTGGCACACATCTTCCCAATGGGAAAATCTACCACTTATCTCTTCTAAAAAACAAGGAAATCAAGCGGCAGATCCAATAACTACTACAAAAGGGTAACATATAACCAAGTTCCTCACCCTATGGGAGCCCAATTTTACTCATTTAGAATAAGGATGGGACTTAGAGGTTCTGCATTGATTATCGATCACTAAATAAAATCCCAGTCAGGAGAAAGTACCTGATCCCATGAATTGACGACCTTCTTGATCAATTGAAGGGGACCAAATAATTCAAAAAGATTGATTTGAAGTTCGACTATCACCAAGCTCCAATAGAAGCCATGGATGTGTGGAATACCACTGATGAGCTCCATCATTAGACATATTTGGAGGGGTTAATGGTCACCTTTTTATCTTCTTAAATATATTTTTCTTGCATTTTTATTGTTATTTGGTTTTATGATGCTAGTATAGGTGGTGATTATGGCTAACATACTCGAAGTACCTAATATGAGGTTCAGTGCAGAAAATCATGAGTATTGGCATTATTTCTGAAGATTTTATCATAAAGAATTGAAGGAGATAGCAAGGAGAAATTATAGGAGGGTTTTCCACCCTCGTTAACTCTCAAAGGTAGCCAAAGGATCTGTTAGGTCTCTGTAATAAGCAAGATTGGCAAAAGTCCGATCACAGAGTTAACATCATTTCAACCAACTTTGGGATTCTAGGATCTAGCCCTCCTGAATCCGGAGAGGGATCTCTCCAATATGTACAAAGATGGATTTGTCTTTGAAAGCTTAAGGTAATGATATTAGGCTAGTTATGAAGTCCAAGGTTTTTGTTTTGTTTTTGGATGGTTGGGCATGATTTGCTGTTTGAGGCGGAAAGATCTATATGCAAAGAGTTTCAAAGGTGAGAAGTTGCAAGCAAATAGGACAGCTTAGGGTAACAGATAGATATAACGCTGGTTTTTAGTCCATTGGGCTATGGAGTCATATCTGGGCTTTAATTGAGCAACAACATCAAGTGTGATCCAAGGGGCAAGTCATCTATACCACAAGATTATTGAGATTAAAATGATGGAATGGAAACATTAAAGTGTTGTAGGGGTGGAAACTGATAATAATTTCTCAGAGGATTTATAGTCAGTCCAAATAAGAAAAGCCTCTTAAGTAACTATTTGAAACCAACCAAGGAGAGAGCTAACCATAAAATTCTTGGGCAAGTTTGTATTAAAGTAGCTTAATTGACAAACAATCTAGTAATCCACATAACTACCTTCAGAAAGTATGAAAACATATAAGAAAAACAAAGTGTAAATTAAGATCAGATAAAGTACTTTTAAACCTAGTCTACTGTTAGTCAACACCAAGGGAAACTTTCAGAATCTGCCTTTGGAGAAAAGAATCTAGGAATCAGGGCAAACCATAACTTCTCTAGTCTAAATTTAATAGCAAATAATGGAAATCACATTCAAGAACAATTTTTAAGCAAACAGAAAGGACGAGGGAACGTCAACATTCTGAACTGTTTAAACTATATTGAATCATTCTTAAATAAACAAGTTCAAGGAAAACATTAAGATAAAGATTTCTCAGCCAGAGAAGGTTGCTGATATACAGCAGATCCTAACCCTGTTTAAACTGTTCTTTACAGAGGAACATGGACAATATGGCATACATAGAAATAAAAAAATTAACAAAGAAAGAAGCACTTCACCAGTAATATAGACCAGGATCCCAAGAAACAACTTTTATATTGATGTCAAACCAGTTACAATCTTCAAGTCCAATGTTTCAGTTCAGCAATCTTTTTCACTATTCAGCCTAACTTATTTATCACAAGCAGAGCTCCAAGGGCCAGTGAACACTATTTACAAACAGAAGTCTCCAGCTCAATTATAATACAATGCTCAGCAAATACATAGCAAAACAACCAACCCCTCACTCATCTTATACTAAAGTATTTATAGAAGAATGAGGAGGTGGGATCTGAAAAAAGATCTCAAAATCAATTAATACAGGCATTAATGTCTTCTTGGCCTTTGAGGGGCTCAACGAAGAAACTATACAGGTGTTCCGCAGTATTAACTGACTTATACTAATGATTTTAGCTTGGTGGGAGCTTTGTTGACCTTTTGAGGATCTGCGTACTATTAGGGTTACTCTGCGAACATTCTGTCATTAAATCTGAGGCAGAAGTAACTTCTTTGGCTGTTTCGAGGCAAAAAATCTGATCTCGTTCAATAAGTTCGGCCTCTGATTGAGTGTATTGAGACAATAGGTGGCACTGCAGTGGTTGAGGAATCAATTTTCCTTAGATATGGCGGTGGAGGAAATATGTTTGATAAACACTTTTAGGTTTTCTCTTTTAAACTATGTTTTGAGTCGGGGATTAGGCTTTTGATAGCTATCTTAGCCGTAATCCCCACTCATCTGATCATTAACTCTCTGCCCTGGTTCATCTTTGGCTTTCTGCAATCTAATACTCTTTCTCTGCGATTTCTTCATACTTTCCAAGTTTTACAGGGGCACATGGTAACAAAGGCTCATGAAACCTTGTTGAAAACATAGTTCTACACCCTGCAGTCAATTTCCTTCGACAAATCGAAAGAAGGAGAATCGTCACCCTCGTCCTTCGAGTCTTCTTCAAACATGGCAGAAAAAACCTTAAACCTGCAAAATACAAACGAAATTATAAAATCCTACATATATATGGGAAAATCTGCATCGGAGGGCGTGCGGAGAACGGGGCGATCGGAGCCGTTGATCGCGCTGTGATCAACGGTCAGGCATGATTTGGAAAGTCAGAGTGGAGAATAGTTGACTGGGGAATGAAATCAAGCGATCAAATGTGGACCGTCGATCTACAGAGATCGACGGTGGATATTGACTCTTGGTTGCGCTGGGGGCCGGCTAAATCGTGCACAACTTTGTTAAAGGGCAGGTGATAAAAACGGACGAGAGCCGTCGGATGCGTGGGGCCAGATCAGATGGCTATCGTCGATTCCGCTAGGCGGCCTTCGTCCGACGGATAACGCATGGGGAAATGGCTTTAGGTGGTGGTTTTCAGATGGTACAGGGGATGCGTGGCAGCCAGCGTATGGAATTGCTGGCTGTCGGGTTAAAACCACCCTTCGCACGAAGGTGGTGCGGAAAAACCAAGCGGATTTTGAGAAGGTGACGTATGGTTGGGGGGTCCACATGCTAAGTCACGTGCCGTGCCATCCGATCTATGGAGCAGATCGACGGTTGAGATAATTCAATAATTTTTACGGGCGGAAAGCTTTAGAATTCGATTAAAACCCAATTTTTTATAATTTACAAAGGTTTTTGGTGCTTCGGGTGGAGAAAAATAGATAAGCGCCCAATGTTTACAGCATTTGGTGCCGGTGCTCGGGCGCATAGAGGAAAAAGAGGAAGGGGGCTTAGCCTGAGGGGCTTAAGTCCAGCGCATAGAAAAAATGTGTTTTCTGTGGCTATTAAAAGGAAATGAAGGCTTCCGATAAGGTCAAGAAGGGGTCTTAGACCTTAGGAAATAAATTTTTATGAGGGAAAATAGAAGAAATGTGGAAATGAAGGATTTCCAGGGGAAATGGGGAAAAAAGGAACTGAGTTAGTTCTGAGGAGAAGAAAAAGGGAGAAGGGGTCCTTTGCAGCAATACTCAACTGTGGATTTTTGTAGGGTTTCAGAGGCTTTTGAGATGGGGAAAAGCAGTGAAGGATTCAGACAGAAGGAAAAAGGCAGGAGGCCTTATAGAGACTTCAAGAGCCAACAACTTTTAGTGATAAAATTTGTTCCTTGGACGCTCCCAAAGTTTTAGCCACCTTTTGGTATAACAAAATATTATAGGTGGCTAACAGTGGCTCCACATGGGGATGGTGCCTTCTTGAAGGCATCAAGAATTCAGACTTGATTTCTCTAGGAGGCTAACTTATGCCTGATCCATTGGGCTGCTCTTATTTTGCTGGATGATCTTCTGAAAGCATATTAGCAACTTTGAAAACAATGGATTTTTATCAATACAACTTTCTACCTACCCAATCCTACTGATCTAACATTTTTTCCTCATCAGAGTGTACTTGGATTGGCAAAATCTTTACAACATTTTATTCTTTTGAAAGCATAAAAACTAATCTAATTCTGCCCTTATTTCTCCTTGAACTCAGATTAAACGGTTGAGATCAGATTCTTCTCTACCTAATCTATTGCCTGTTGGGATTAAACTGTCCAACAGACTTTCATTCTCTAAATTCTACAACAAAAATTCAAAAACAGTCAAGTCAAGATTAAGCTGTTTGACTTGCTGTGATCTATGGCATAAAAACAAGTTGCACATAGATTGTTATTTGCAGAAATTTTAAATAAAACAGAAAGCTTAAGATTTGAAAATTTTTGGAGTACTGCCTTCTCTCTTTACAGCTCTGTCTCTGACTTTGTTTGAGTTGTTGCTTCCTTTTCCCTGGTTCAGATTTTGAGTTTGTTAGAACCAGATTTTTACATTTTCTGACTCAGAATTTGAAACCAATTTGAGTCATCTCTTTTTGAGACCTTTGGTTCAGATTTTGAGTTTGTTTGAACCTTCAATTACCATCCTAATCTATCTACTGATAAGCCAAGATTAAACATTTTGGAAAATCAAATTCACTATCCTATCAGCAGTAAATTCAAAAGTTAATTAGTCAAGATTGGGCTGTTTGACTAACTAGAAGTGTATTTTGTAGGAGTGGCATTTGAGCTTGCACACTTTCAGATTTGTTTCTCTTTTTGGCATGGGGCCTTGCCTTTCTTGTTTTTGTTCTGCCCTCTTTTCATTTTTCTTTGTTTTTGTATTTTTTTACTTTTCATAACTTTGAATGCAATGGTGGATGGAATATTCACAATCGAAAATGGTAAAAAGACTTCAAAACATAAAACGGATTAAGAGAAGTAATGCTTAAGTATCCTGCCATTGACAGGACCCCCAAAAAATTCTGTTCCATCCAGCTCCTATAATAAAAATGCATTATTACCAGCGACTGAATGAACAGAGTAAGGGCCAAGCCATAAGTTGTCAAATTTTCCATGCTTTCCCCTTTCTTCCCTTCTTGAGTCCCACTTTAAAACTTTGTCCCCAATCTTAAAATTGCTAGCCTTTGTTCTTCTATCAAATATCTTCTTGATACTGTCTTGTTTCTGCAATGCTTTGTTATAAACCTCCTCTCTGGTTTGCTGAAGGTGAATGGTCTGATTTATTCTTCTGATCATGTCATTATCTTCAGTCTGCAATTCTTGGATCAACTTCATAACCGATACACCAAGGCTGTTAGGAAAAATTGCATCTGTACTGTACACAAGCTGGAAAGGTGACATACCAATAGATTTCTTCAAAGTTAACCTGTCAGCCCAAAGTGCATGGACCAGCTTTGTGTGCCACGACTTTTTATTGTCCTCCAACAGTTTCTTGATTATGTTCACTAGACTCTTATTTGAAGATTCAGCAAGTCCATTACCCTAAGGGTAATAGGCTGTGGAATGCCCCAATGATATATGATATTCATGACATAAGTCCACCATTCTTTTTGATCCAAATGCTGCTGCATTATCAGTGATAATTTTGGTAGGACAGCCAAATCTGGAGAGAATGTTAGTCTCCATAAATTTTATGATAACTGAATCATTGGCCTATCTACAAGGAATGTCTTCTATCCACTTAGTGAAATAGTCTGTGGCAGTGAGAATCCACCTATGCTGGGCAGAAGAGGGTGGATGGATTTCTCCTATGAAATCAAGTCCCCATTGTTGAAAAGGAGCTTCAACAGTGATTGGATGCAGAGGAAGGGGTAGCAGTTTTCTTTTGCCCTCAAATAATTGGCATTTATGACAGGAAATAATCATCTTGTGTACATCAGGAAAAAGAGTAGGCCAATAGAAACCAGCCCTCAAAATTTTGTTGGCTGTTGCCTTCCAGTATAAATGACCTCCATACTCTCCTTCATGGAATTACTGCTTAACCTTTTCTGCATCAAACTCAGGCAAACATTTAAGCAATATACCACTTAAATTTTTCCAATAAATACATTTATCAATAATGCAATAGTTTACAGCTTTTAACTTTAGAAATCTTGCCTTTGTTTTTGTCAAACCGAGAGGTGTATTTAAATTAAGCAAAACATAGACAATATCAGCATACCAAGGAGAAATCATAAAATGGTCTTCAATAATGGGGTTGAGAATTCTTCTTGGTTATCCAAAGCACTAATCATATTAATATCAAGAACTCCACAATTTGATTCAACCATTAATCTAGCTAGACCTTGGCCTTTGATGAGCTTAGTGGGTTTTATCTCTAAATCATATTCAAGGATAACAACAATCCACTTACCTCTCTTAACATCTCGGTCCTGTGTTAGAATTTCCTTAACAACTGAATTTGGGACAAAGGTAATAATGTGTGAGTGAAGGATGTATACTCTGAAGTCTTTTAAAGCTTTTACCAAAGCAAAAGCTTGCTTCTCCATAATGTTATACTTCAAAGGGGCATCCCTCAATGCCTTACTAAAGAATGCAATGGGCTGCTCTTGTCCTTGTGGATTTTTCTGTAAAAGGACAGCAGCTATGGTATGTTCTGATGAAAATGAGAAGATATAAAAATCTTTTGAAAAATTAGGACTTATGAGAACCGGTGTTTTGGTTAACGCTTGTTTCACTAGCTCAAAGGATGTCTTTGCTTCCAAGGTCCATTTTATCCCTTACTCCTTCTTCAACATGTTTGTGATATTCCTAAGGAGCTCAGCTAAGTTAGGGATGAACCTTCTCAAAAATTTGATCTTCCCAATCAAAGATTGCAACTCTTTTATGTTTCGAGGATGAGAGATTTGCAATATGGCCTCAATCCTCTTTGGATCTATCTTTATACCCTCTTCTGAAATAATGTGCCCAAGAAGTTTACCTTCTTGGAGACCAAATAGAGTCTTCTTAGGGTTTAAAGATATCCCAAACTTTCTGCATTTCTCGAAAACTTTCCTCAAATGTTCTAAGTGCTCTTCATCTATTTTTTAAAACACAATGACATCATCAAGATAGATAATGATGAAGAAGCCCAATTCTTCCGAGAATGCTATTTCCATGGCTCTCTGAAAGGTTGCTCCAGCATTCATTAGACCAAAAGGAATTTTCACATACATGAAGGTGCCCCATGGTGTAGTAAAGGTTGTCTTTAATTGATCAGCAGTGTGGACTAAGATCTGATTATACCCTGAATAGCCATCCAGCAAATAAATTCTTCTAGACCCTACCACCCTTTGTAAAATATGATCCATTTTTGGTAAAGGGTAGTTGTCCTTTAATGAAGCTTTGTTTAAATCTCTAAAGTCTATACAAAGCCTGATTTCTCCAGTTTTCTTCCTAACAGACACAAGATTAGATACCCACTCAGAATATCTAATAGGGACAATAATACCAGCATCAAACATTTTCATGATTTCCTTCTTAACCAAAGGCAACTGAACAGGGTTTATTCTGCGCAGTTTCTGTTTGAATGGTTTTTGGTTTTCTTTAAGAGGGATTTTGTGTTGTATTATTTCAGTGTCATAGGACTTAAGATCTTCGTAACTCCATGCAAAAACATCAGAAAATTCTTTGAACAGCTCTATATATTTGAGTTTAATGTGAGCTGGTAAGCTTTTAGACAGTTTAACCATCTTCGGTTTTTCCTCACTGCCTATGTTGCATTGCTCCACTTCAGTCTCTACAGGTTCCAGTTTTGGTTTATTTTCCACATCGTTAAAATTGAACAACTCTTCCAAAGGTGCAAGACCACTTGGAAAACCTTCATCTTTAGAATGCAGAGTTTCTATTTCTTCTGTTCCTGATCCTGCACTCAATTCTGTTTTGTTTCTGAGTTTGCTAGTTTGAAGGTTAATATTGGCAGGCTCAGGAGACAGTTCTTCTTCACCAAGAAAGTTTTCTTCGCTGCAGTCTGTATCATAATCTGAGTCCAAACTATGCAGCTCGAATTCATTTCTGAATTGCATGAAGTCTTCTATTTGTTTGTCATTGTCAAACACTTGCCAATATTTTTTGTTATCAGGCACTGCTGGTCTAAATTTTATCGGAGTTGTGTTGTCTCCAGTTTCATATGGCGTTAGACATGTCCTGGCCGCAAAAGCTAAATTGTGGGCTGCAATGTTTCTTTTCCTTGGGACAAAACTCAGGTTGGCCTCCTCAAATGTTTTCAAAAGGTCCACGACATCATTCCGATAGGCTCTAAGTCTGGGATGATTTGCATTATACTCCCCATTGACTTGCCTAATGATTAACTCAGAATCCCCGTACACATTAATTCTTCTAGCTCCTAATTTCTTCAAGAGATGCAAGCCTAAGAGAAGGGATTCGTATTCTGCTATGTTGTTGGAACACTGAAAGTTTAATTTACATGAAATACATTCTGTATGATTGTTTTCAGTGTTAGTAAGCCAGACACCTGCACCAGCATTATTTCTAGTGCATGACCCATCAAAATACATACTCCAAAGAGGATCATTTTCAGTTTTATCAGTTTGGTGAACGTCCTCTGTATGATTTGATTCCTCAAGTTTTTCAATATGTTGAGGGGTGTTTTCTTTGCTGTCAAAATTTAACAGCAATGGACCGACGACTTGTAAATCAAGACCTGCGTTTTGTTTGCCAAAGTTTTCCAGTGTAGCAAACTGTTTTGACACTTGAGTGTCGTGTTCTTCTCCCTCCGTATCAGCCATTAATTCTGTTGAAGTGATTTTTTCATTAAGGGTTTCATTATTGAACATGATAAACGAATCAAGGCCTGTACTCATGGAGTACAGAGGAGATTTTTGAGGCCTGTCTTGACTTGTCACTGTGTATTGCATGTGGGACTCCCTGTAAAGTCTTCTAGTCTGATTGAAAATAGGGATAGTCGCATAGGTCATGTCCATTTGCATGGTCCCCTGTAATTTATCCCCCCAAGATCTTGATAAAAGCATTCCATACTTTGGGGGCACATCAGCCACAACAACATCCATAACTAAAGACTTGGCTGGGATCTGGGCTAAGTTAACACAGAGGTCCTTTATCAACCCTAGACATTTTACTCTGCTTGAGTCAAAGGAGTAAAGGTATTTATAAGGTCTGGTAATTTCTAGACCCGGGCTCTCCATTACTGTTTTCGGCATTAAATTATGAGAATCCCTTGAGTCGTGCATAGCGTTGTGTAGAATTTTGTCATGAATGTTTAAGCTTATGTAAAAAGGAGGGACAGGACCCTCTTGAAACTTACCTTCAATCTTTGGACCAAAAATAAGCTCTGGTTGGTCATCATTAAGATTGAGTGTGTCCTCGTTCTCTTCTATGCTTAAGGCCTTCAAAATTTGATTTCTATATGTATGTTGGGCAGCTAACTCAGTTAAGGGAACAGAGATTTTGATTTTTGAGATTTCTTGTTCCAGGCTGAAAGGAGTCTGATTCTTAGAAGTATTGGTTTCAACCTTATTAGCTATCCCTTTATCAACAACTGCAGCTGCTGATTCGTTTTATTTGGCACGACGGTTGTAACAGGAGTACTAGCTGAAGTGTTAGCACTACTGATGTTTGCACTCTGTTTTTCAAGATTTTGAGTGTCTTTCTCTTTACCTCTACCAGAATTATCAGCCAATGTTTTATCCTTTTGTTTGACTGTTTTAGGCTTGGCTGCAGTGCTATTTTGAGAAGGTTTGTAAGAGGTTTTGGTGTTGGGGTTTTGTTGACTCGATCTACTTCTGAGTTCATATTCTTTTGAAGGTTCTGTCATGGCATTTTCCATGTCTTGACAACAATTTTCATTATCATCCCTTTTGTCATCATAAGGTGTGTAAAGACCCTCTTTTCTATCATAATGAACCTTGAAGCTATCATCATCTACCCCAAATAAGTTTATATCATCCTCCTCTATTATTTGATCCGCTTCCTCAACCTCACTTACATAGTTTTGATGAAATGGAAGAGTGATCTGCTGATCATCTTCCCTGGGTCTGTTTGGAGGTTGGTTCCTTCTAACATTCTGACTCTGGTTTTGTTTTCTGTTTTGAGGAGCGTTTTGATTTAGACTTGCTTGCACTCTCTCAAGAATGCTCATTTTCTTCATCATTTCCTCCATCATTATTTCCATCTTGGAATTGGAAGTGGAAGGTGTGGGTTCCTCCCCGAAGGATACTCTCTTCTCTTTCTTCATCCTTTCTCTTTTCTCCATTAAGTTTACTTCCACAGAGAGAGCACCTCTTTGCATATCTTCAAGGGTTGAAAAATATCTCTCTCTTAACGAATAGGTCATATCAAAATCAAACCCTTCAGGAAATTTGTTTAAAGCTAAACCTTGTGGAGGTTTTAATTTGGGGAAAGCGCATTATACACACTGTTGAATCTGGTACAGTAAGCTTGTACACTTTCCCCTGGGTTCCTATGGATATTTTTATAGCCAGCAAGAACTTGTAGAGGGTTCTTCCTTACTTCCCACTTGTTTAAGAATGTTTGATGGAAACCTTGGAGATCATTAATACTATGAGGGGCTAGAGCTTTGAACCATTTTCTAACTTCTCCCCCTAAGCTCTGAGAAAATAATCTCACTTTGACAGAATCATCATCAATTTCATTTCTGTCAAAATAGTCATTCATCTTATCCACATGTTGTGATGCAGTTATAGCATTGATAGCATCATACAATGGGATTTTGGATTGATAGTCCCGTGGAAGATTGACTAATGGTACAGGAAGGACTAAGGGAGAATACCATGCTGCCATGATATGTGGTGGGGGTAGATTTACAAGAGGTGGAGTGGGCTGAAGTGTGGTGGTTTGAACAGTGGATGAAGGATGAACAGAAGCGGATGGAACAGGAGTAGATTGCTGAGCTGATCTTGGGTGAGAGACCCCTAAGTTAAGAAGAAAATGTAAATTAGGAGGCGTTGTTTCTCTGCTACCAAGATGTTTACTTGTTTCAGGAGATGATAGTGAAGACTCAGAATCTAGTTGTTCTAACTCACTAAATGACCTAGTCCTAAATGGATTAACTAAGTCAGCTTGGGAGTGTTGTAGAACTGAAAGTTTTTCAGGAACTGATTTAGCTCTTGGGGGTGATCTGAAAACAGTTGATAATTTAATCTTAGGAGACTTCCAAAGGATACTTTCTGGGTCATCAACTATCTCAGGTGGGTTGGGGTCAGGATGGGCTCTAGTGTGGATCTTTCTAGTAGCCACTATGCTATGTTTTTAGACCCAAATAAACCAGAAAAGTTCAACCAGATATGACAATCTTTGAGAGGTTAACTAATCTGCTTTCACAATTTTAATCCTACAGTCCTCTAACTGGATTTGAATGATATTATAATGATAAGGGTTCTTCCCAGTGGAGTCTTAAGGTCTGTTCAGGATTGTGGAGTCGCCAGGTGGAAAGTCTAGAGTGTGTTCAAAGAAGTACACTGTCCACCACAGTGCTTGTGAGACATCCCTTTTCAAGGCTATTTCGAAACACAACAAACTCTAACCAGAGATTGACTGGGAGGGAATTCACCAGATATTTCACCTCTAAAAGAGGATGAGATCCGGAGGCTACCTGGCCCTTTCCAGACTCTGTCTAAGAGTATAAGGTAGAAACACATCAAAGGTAAGCGATATGTAGGAGCAAGTGTTTTACCACCAATCTGAAATAATTTGGTATTTTCTGAGTTATTTTTTATTTGTGGTTCCTTAAGGATGTCCTAAATTTGTTTCAAAACTTAGCTATGGTTGTGAGACAAAGGCAGTTCACTCTTATGGCTAAGCCAGCTGATTTTTCAAGGTTAGATAAAAGCTTATAAGAATCCTAGGGTTCACCTAGTTTGTCACTGATTCAAACAAGTTTCATCATGATTACCATCTCTTGGTAGTGCTTGGAAAGGCTGCTTTTTACTCACTAGATTTTATTAGATTAAGGGAAGGGTGTTCCCCAGTGGAGTCGCCAGAAATGTTAGGTGGCTCCAGCTGGTTAATAAAGCAAATGTTCTATGAACCAAATCTCTGATGTCATATGATTATCTTTGCATGAAAGGATTCGGGGTTCGTTCCCCAGTGGAGTCGCCAGAAATGTTAGGTCTCTGTAATAAGAAAGATTGGCAAAAGTCCGATCACAGAGTTAACATCATTTCAACCAACTTTGGGATTCTAGGATCTAGCCCTCCTGAATCCGGAGAGGGATCTCTCCAATATGTACAAATATGGATTTGTCTTTGAAAGCTTAAGGTAATGATATTAGGCTAGTTATGAAGTCCAAGGGTTTTGTTTTGTTTTTGGATGGTTGGACATGATTTGTTGTTTGAGGCGGAAAGATCTATATGAAAAGAGTTTCAAAGGTGAGAAGTTGTAAGAAAATAGGATAGCTTAGGGTAACAGATAGATATAACGCCGGATTTAGTCCATTGGGCTATGGAGTCATATCTGGGATTTAATTGAGCAACAACATCAAGTGTGATCCAAGGGGCAAGTCATCTATACCACAAGATTATATGGAATGGAAACATTAAAGTGTTGGAGGGGTGGAAACTGATAATAATTTCTCAGAGGATTTATAGTCAGTCCAAACAAGAAAAGCCTCTTAAGTAACTATTTGAAACCAACCAATGACAGGGCTAACCATAAACTTCTTGGGCAAGTTTGTATTAAAGTAGCTTAATTGAAAAACAATCCAGTAATCCACATAATTACCTTCAGAAAGTATGAAAACATATAAGAAAAACAAAGTGTAACTTAAGATCAGATAAAGTACTTTTAAACCTAGTCTGCTTTTAGTCAACACCAAGGGAAACTTTCAGAATCTGCCCTTGGAGAAAAGAATCTAGGAATCAGGGCAAACCATAACTTCTCTAGTCTAAATTTAATAGCAAATAATGGAAATCACATTCAAGAACAATGTTTAAGAAAATAGAAAGGATGAGGGAACGCCAACATTCCTAACTGTTTAAACTATATTGAATCATTCTTAAATAAACAAGTTGAAGGAAAACATTAAGATAAAGATTTCTCAGCCAGAGAAGGTTGCTGATATACAACAGATCCTAACCCTATTTAAACTGTTCTTTACAGAGGAACATGGAAAATATGGCATACATAGAAATAAAACAATTAACAAAGAAAGAAGCACTTCACCAGTAATATAGACCAGGATCCCAAGAAACATCTTTTATATTGATGTCAAACCAGTTACAATCTTCAAGTCCAATGTTTCAGTTCAACAATCATCTTCACTATTCAACCTAACTTATTTATCACAAGCAGAGCTCCAAGGGCCAGTGAACACTATTAACAAACAGAAGTCTCCAGCTCAATTACAATAAAATGCTCAGCAAATACATAGCAAAACAACCAACCCCTCACTCATCTTCTACTGAAGTATTTATAGAAGAATGAGGAGGTGGGATCTGAAAAAAGATCTCAAAATCAATTAATATAGGCATTAATGTCTTCTTGGCCTTTGAGGGGCTCAACGAAGAAACTATACAGGTGTTCCGCCATATTAACTGTCTTATACTTAGGATTTTAGCTCGGTGGGAGCTTTGTTGACCTTTTGAGGATCTGCATACTATTAGGGTTACTCTGCGAACATTATGTCATTAAATCTGAGGTAGAAGTAACTTCTTTGGCTGTTTCAAGGCAAAAAATCTGATCTCGTTCAATAAGTTCGGCCTCTGATTGAGTGTATTGAGACAATAGGTGGCACTGCGGTGGTTGAGGAATTAATTTTCCTCAGATATGGTGGTGGAGGCAATATGTCTGATAAACACTTTTAGGTTTTCTCTTTTAAACTGTGTTTTGAGTCGGGGATTAGGCTTTTGATAACTGTCTTAGCCATAATCCCCACTCATTTGATCATTAACTCTCTGCCCTGGTTCATCTTTGGCTTTCTGCAATCTGATACTCTTTCTCTGTGATTTCTTCATACTTTCCAAGTTTTACAGGGGCGCATGGTAACAAAGGCTCATGAAACCTTGTTGACAACATAGTTCTACACCCTGTAGTCAATTTCCTTCGATAAATCGAAAAAACGAGAATCGTCACCCTCGTTCTTCGAGTCTTCTTCAAACATGGCGGAAAAAACCTTAAACCTATAAAATACAAACGAAATTATAAAATCCTACGTCTATATGGGAAAATCTGCATTGGAGGGCGTGCGGGAGAATGGGGCGATCGGAGCCGTTGATCGCACTGTGATCAACGGTCGGGCATGATTTGGGAAGTCAGAGCGGAGAATAGTTGACTGGGGAATGAAATCAGGCGATCAAATGTGGACCGTCGATCTACAGAGATCGACGACGGATATTGACTCTTGGTTGCGCTAGGGGCCGGCTAAATCATGCACAGCTTTGTTAAAGGGCAGGTGATAAAAACGGACGAGAGCCGTCGGATGTGTGGGGCCAGATCAGAAGGCTATCATTGATTCCGCTAGGCGGCCTTCGTCCGACGGATAATGCGCGGGGAAATGGCTTTAGGAGGTGGTTTTTAGATGGTACAGGGGACGCGTGGAAGCCAGCATATGGAATCGCTGGCTGTCGGGTTAAAACCACCCTTCGCACGAAGATCATGCGGAAAAACCAGGCGGATTTTGAGAAGGTGACATATGGTTGGGGGGTCCACACGCTAAGTCGCGTGCCGTGCCATCCGATCTATGGAGCAGATCGATGGTTGAGATAATTCAATAATTTTTATGGGCAGAAAGCTTTAGAATTCGATTAAAACCTGATTTTTTATAATTTACAAAGGTTTTTGGTGTTTCGGGCGGAGAAAAATAGATAAGCGCCCAATGTTTACAGCGTTTGGTTCCGGTGCTCGGGCACATGGAGGAAAAAGAGGAAGGGGGCTTAGCCTGAGGGGCTTAAGTCCAACGCATAGAAAAAATGTGTTTTTTGTGGCTATTAAAAGGAAATGAAGGCTTCCGATAAGGTCAAGAAGGGGTCTTAGACCTTAGGAAATAAATTTTTATGAGGGAAAATAGAAGAAATGTGGAAATGAAGGATTTCCAGGGGAAATGGGGAAAAACGGAACTGAGTTAGTTGTGAGGAGAAGAAAAAGGGAGAAGGGGTCCTTTGCAGCAATACTCAACTGTGGATTTTTGTAGGGTTTCAGAGGCTTTTGAGATGGGGGAAAGTAGTGAAGGATTCGGATAGAAGGAAGAAGGCAGGATGCCTTATAGAGACTTCGAGAGCCAACAAATTTTAGTGATAAAATTTGTTCCTTGGAGGCTCCCAAATTTTTAGCCACCTTTTGGTATAACAAAATATTATAGGTGGCTAACAGGATCCTCATGAGATCCCCTCTAGGAATTCGAATTCGAAATGCAACTAGGTGCACTCAATCTATGGTTTACTTGGAGTCAAAGTGGACCCAATCACTATTTTCTAGGGAGTTGTTGGTAGCTTCCCTGTAGAATAAATAGAGAAGAGCTAGAGCTAGGAAGGATTCGATTCTATTGGGAACTTTGCTGCAAGCTATTGAGCTTTTGATTATTGTACTCAGTGATTAAACTTTGAGAAATGTACGAGACTATTCTTTCACGAAATAAACAGACTGATTTCATTTTATTGATTTATGTTTCAGAGACATAGGAATTTGTATTAGGGCCCAATCCATGTGCCTTAGCCTCTCTATTTTACTTGTTCTTTGCTTTCTTCCATTCAGTTAGTTCTACTTCTAATAGTTTCATCGTTGCTTAATTTTTTATTTCAGTGTGTTGCTGTAGGTTTCATTTCCTTGTGAGTAATAGAATAGAGGAGAAAAATCTAAAATATGTGGATCAAGATCTCCCTTCTCATCTCTGTCAATAGCGCTCGAGGAGGGTGAACCTTCCCACAGACCCAAAAATTGATTTATGTTCACTTTTTTCTGAGATTAGAGTAGAGTTGCATTACCATTTTCAACCTTTCTTTTGTAATGTATTTTCGCGCATTTGTCTATTTCTTTGTGCATAAGTTAGCAGGGTTTATTGCAGGAATTAGTGTTAAAGTCCAAGAGCAGCTCCATGGTGCCTTCTCGCTTCATTTTCCATTTCTGTCTTCACAACCTGAGCACTGGTGTTACACCCTCCATTTTGTCCTTTTTCCACTTATTCTAACTGTTGCACCCACCTTTTATCCCTAAAAACACTTAAAATATTCAACCCACCTTATTCCTTTGCTTTCATTAGTCACGACCAATGCACCCTTTTTAATGCAAAACACTTGAAAAATAATCAAAGTTGGACCTCCGCCATTTCTCCTTGAAAATACTGCTACCGTATTGCATTCCGCACTTTTCACTTTCCTCCCGACTGCACAACTGCTTCTCTGACAAACCTGCGATATTGTGATATCGCATATCACATATCGCATAGTTTATATAACCCTTTTGCCTTGCCTCTGTCGATTATCACAAAAACATTTGAAAACATTTGGAAATCAAACTTTTCCTTTTTCCTTTAAAGATTTGCTGCAAATTGCAAATCAAAATTTCTATTGGTTTCCGTTAATACTTTCCGCCTTCGAACCTTGATTGCGATATTACTGTAGCACTCTGCCACATCACCCATTGTGTTAGTAATCAGTAATTTTTACTATCTGTATATGACTAAATATTGGTCCTAGATTTCTAAAAAAGAAATTCCCTAAATATTGTGAGTTTTAGAAATCCCACTGCCTTCATTACCCTTATAGAAAATTTTTCACTATTTTATCATCTAGCCTTTTCATGGTCACCCTGTCACTCCAAAGAAATTCCTTATGGGCTTGTGCCACTCATCTCCATCCTTTTTCCTGCATATAACTTCATCACTATGTTTTTCCCTTTCCCATAATTCCATTTTCCATCTAGGGTTTCCTATATGCCTACCCTTTCCCATGTTCCCCAAGTTCATTGAGCATTGATGGTCTCAAAAATATCTATGTAGGCTCTTTAGATAAATCAAGTACATTGGATTTTGGATCTTCAATACATCAATTTGTCAAATACTCTATTTTTACACTCGAAGCCTCCAAACCTATTTTCAGTCAAGGACTAGGTCAGAGGACCCTCCACTAGGTCAATTAGGGTTTCATGTGTTCCAAAGTCATAATTTTTAAGGAATAATGTCATTCATTTTCAGAGTTTGAAAAAGGTAAATATGAACTTTGACATTCTTGCAGGAGTGTTAAAGGGTCTATCATGAAGAAAGTTAGTGAGGTAGGAGGTTTGCTCCTCAAGGAAGACATCTTGCAACCCTACCTACAACAGTGTAAAACTGCCAGTCAAAGTGGAAAAGGAAAATTTAAGTTTCATGGTGCAAGGTAAAGGAAGATTTAGAAGCTGCCAGTGTGTGTAAACATCCCAAAGATTGCCAAAGTGACTCAAGAAAAACCCACAAATTAGAAGTGTGAAGAGTATCGGTAAGGGCAGGCTAGGTTAAGTGTTTTCAAGGACCTGCAAAACATAAAATGTTAAAGAAGGTAAAAACATAGATTAAACTTCATGGTGCAGACAAAATAAGGTAAAGCCATGGTTTGAATTCCATGGTGTAGGTCAAGGAAACTTTTTAAGGGTGTTCATGTGTGTTTGAATTCCCAAGGGCCAAAAGGAATATGTCAACTATCAAAGTGTAGAAATAAAGCCACTTCAATGTCTTTCATATCACCTATAGTAAAAAGACCAAGAAATATCAGTGAAAGGTAAAAAGAGGTTCAAGACATTTGAAAATGGTTTGCAAAGTTAAAATAAGTACCACATGCCTACAACACTCATTTCACACTTCAAACAACTCATTATGCTATTGCAGAGAGTTATAAGATTCAAAAAGGAAGAAAACTTGAGTTTTCGGGTCAAAAATTGACTAAGTGTCAGGTGTTGCAAGCTTGGCAGGGCGCTGCATGCGTGGAAACTGGCGCTACGTGCCATGCAAAATTCCCCGTGCATATTAACACTACACTGTGCGCCTCCCCGTTTCTCACCCGACAGGCCCGACAAAAACTTTGGTGATGTGCTCCTGCACGTTTTCTCGACCCAAATTTCCCGACACCCTAGATAGGCACGACGCGTTTGGCTAGGAAGGCTTACAAAGCAGCTCAACCTCTCAATTTGCTTCAAAAGAATTCCAAACTCCTGCTAAAGGTTCTTCAAATCTATTTAGGTGATAAATAGAGGGGTTTTCACTATTGAAGGTGATCTTGCATCTGGGCCTATCCATACCTCCATGACCTTCATTCATACACTCAGTCCCCTCACTTGCAAAAACTACCATTCCATCACCTTTTGTTTCATCTCAAAATTCACATCAATTCTAGGGTTGGTAAAGGAGAGTTGTTAAAATATCAAGAGAGGGAGATGGAAATAAGGCACATGTCAGTAAAGTAGAGAGCACTGAAGCAGAAAACAATGATGAGGTTGGCACTAATGATGGAAATGGAACAAAGATCCCTGATCATAGTGAGGAAAAAAAATGAGGCACATAGCAGTAGTGATAAAAGAAATGGAGAAAACAATGAAGCAGAGACAAATGAAGAAGACAATGAAGAATGCAATTGGCCAAAAATCCAGGACATCAATGGGAAAAATAGTAATGAAGGCAGTGCAGGAAACATTGAAGAGGAAAAGATAGTGATTAAAAGAGCAGTGATGTCAGCATGAAGGATCTAAATGAAGCAGAAAGCATGGAAGCAGAAGGAAATTATGATGATGATGATGGCAGGTCAAAGAGCCATGAAAAGGTAGTAAGGCTGCTAACAAAAAATCCTATGAAAAATATGATGAAACCAAGGAGGCGAAAGAAAAAATAAAACCTTAAAAAAATGGCCGATCCATCCCATACTAGCATCCCAAACACAATGAGCAAGATAAATCCAAAGTTTGCCAAGTTTTTGAAGTGTTTGAATTTTTGTTTGTTTTAAAGGGCCAAGGGCACAACGCCCTTAGCACTGCACTTTTTACTCAGGCATCCATTGGAGGAAAATCTGTCATTTTTGGGTTCCTTAGGCCAAGGAAATCACACTCACTAAGTTTCGGCTCATTTGGAGCAAAACTGGTCCTGCAAAAGGGCCAAAAACATGCTAAATTTCACCTTTCTGCCTTGTTTTCAGGGTTGGCGCTGCGCCCTTAGAAGCCTTGGGATTTTTGGTTTTTGAGCAAGAAAATGGACATAAAATGATAAATAAATGTTATTTTTGGAAATTAGACTCAATAGGCTTTTCAACAAACCATCACAGATCTCATTCCGACATCGCGAAGGACTTCAAAACCTAGCTGCAACTTGGCCTATTTTTCCTCTATAGGCACTGCGCCCTTTGACCTCAAAAGCTGCGTCCTTGCAAAAAAGTCAACAAAACACACTGAGATATTTTTGAAAGTTATTGAAGCCCTCAAAGTCAGATTTTTTTCTAAGTTAGGTGTTAGGAGATATTTTTCATTTATTAGAATAGGATATTTTTGCCTTGGGCCTTGCATGGTCTCAAAGGACAAAATTGATATTTAAGAGCAATTAATGGCCTCCAAAACCCTAGTTAGGGTTTTGACTCTCCTTTGCATGATAAATATTAGATGAGGGCCTCATCGTTCATGTTGATTAATGTTGGTTTTCACTTTTTGAACTGAGCATAGGCTTTGAGCTGTATAGAGTTTTTGGCTTTGGAGCCTTGTAATCCTTTTGGACTGAATAACAATGGAGCCAAGCACTTTGCAGGATTCATGAACTTGACTAATGGTGATGTTTTTCTAGTTTTTTTACCATTTTCTTCTGTTTTACATATTGTTTCATCCTTCTCTTGCATTAGTGTTATACGGACAAATCCCTCTTGCGGACAAGAGCGATCTCCCTAGTATCCTAAGGATATCTAGAAACAAATAGACAGATGTAGACCATTTTCTCTAGACTATTTTTCTTAAGAATTACTCCTTAACTACGGATAGATACTGCTACCTAAAGTCCAATTCTTGCTCGGTCTTCAATCCAGTCACTACAGAAGTTATTGATCCAACATAGAATATCTACAATCAAAGATAGGCAAACCAGATCAAAAGCATCTGCAAAATATGATAATTCGAAAGCAATAATATATCTTAGTGATCAAGAAATCAAAGAATTAAATTATTCAAAATATAGATGAACAACTCAATTAGAAAATAGAATTCATTTGTATTAACTTTGAATAAAAGAAGAAACCTTACAACCTTGATGCCTTGATGTTTGTACAGATAATTCTGGGGTCCCGAACAACCGTTTTCCTCAGTTTGACAAGACTCCAACTCTCTAAATCAGCATAATACTATGGCCATGAGTATGTAATCTCTCTCATGCCAATGATGCCAAATGTGGAGAGTATATTTTCTTCAGCAATTCTCTTCTACAAGCTAAGAAGTAAGTACTAACTACCAAGTACCCTTGAGACTGAAACTTGGTCTCAATTTATAGCAGAAGAGAGGTAGTTTTAGCTCCAATAAGGAAGGGATAAATCCCTCTCATCATGGGATGTCAGCTCCAAAAACCAAGGGATAGCTCCATTTATGAAGGGATAAAGGATCATTAATGTAAGGGGCGAAGCTCGACCATATAGCGCTTCTAGAAGACTTTAGATGGGAGAATATTTGACCAGATGGGCTTCTAGAACTTAATTTTCTCTTTATTTTACCTTTTATGGGGGTTCATAGTTTTAATGAGCTTTATGTGCGGGATGTATCACAGTTTTTATAGCAATTAGTCGTGGTACCGCAGGGAATGACTAGGAAAAGTGCAAAGTTAGGCTTTTTAGGATTTCTAAGAGCTTTTCTCCAGTTCCAAGACTTGGTTCAGGAACTTTATGTTTTTAGAATTATAAGGAAGTAATAAATAGGTAATGATGAACCCATATAGACAGCTAAGTTTCATGGTGACAAATTTTATTGTAACAGATTGCCCCCTAAAGTGTGAAGTCTGAAGAGTTATGAAGAGTGAAGTACTTTATCATTCCAAGGATCAGGCTGTAAGAACACTGGTTGAAACCTTGAAAAAAATTCAATGCAAGCATATATATATATATATATATATATATATATATATATCATCGCTGAGGTAGGCATTCCCATACTTAGATCAAAACTAACTACATGTTTTGATACATAAATGATTTTAGAATTGCATGAAGTAGTAGACACAATATGGACGTAGCCATATGTTATAAATGTAGAAATTTTCTGAATAATAATTAATTATCCACCGAGACTATCCTGATCACATACAATTCGAATTCATATGCAACACATAATCTCTTCCACTCAGATCATCACACATGCGGAAATAAAATCAAGCGATAACACATCAAATCATCATACACATTAACACAGTATGTATGGGGAAAGCTTATAGCTGAAAACCCCGCAACTATTGTGTATATTATAATGGAGAAATCATGTAACAAACTCAGTACAATACTCCTCACAAGTACTCAGTACTTTCTCATGAAGTTACACACAAACTAGCTTGGTTTTGAACAGGTTACTGGTTCAAAACTCACCACCAATTGCCTTGCCTCTATTGCGCAATCCAGGCTTGTCTATATAGAGATCCAAGGTTCAAATCTCCTTGGCTTGACTGCGCAATTGTCATGGAAAAATCCTCCAAGTGTAGTGCAAATCTCATGCACAACTGATGTCGCCACTGATAGCTAACTCCACCCTTTCATCTACCTCTTTCACTAGTCTCCACTGAACTGATCATGCACTATAGTGAACTGATGTGTTCTTGAGTTGAATAATGAGTTACTAATTAATGAATTAAATAATATTTAATTCACTCCACTCATAACTAATTGATTAGCTAGTTAAACTAATCTCAACTAGTTCAACTAAAATAAACAGAACACAACTCCACTAGCTGTCTCATTAACTCCACCAAACTTCTGCCACTGAAGTCCTAACTGAAGTCAACCATGCATGAGCTCAATACCCCATAAGAAAAGCATATTTCCTTCTGGCAGTTGCATGTGCCACATCCGTAGCTCAAACTGAAGTGCTCCAAGAGAGTAAACTGCTGTTTAGAGTCCAAATATTATTAAGGGTAAATAATATTTGACTTCCTTATTTTTAGGAGAGGCAGTCTAAAAATAGCCTTCGACCTCTTCGACCTAAAAAATAGAGTCTCATATATTTTTACCAACATGACCAATGCTCCAAGAATCTCAAACTAGAATCCCCGAACCATGCTCCATATGTCTAAAAATAGACATAGTCTAAAAATAGACTTTGCGCCAGAATTCGCCTGCGGGCCCACTTAGTGAAGGCGACTTCATTTCACTAAGCTCCATCATCTTGCTACATTTTCAACAATAAATAGTCTACTGTATAATGAATAATAAAATTCCTCGCAGCTTGGATGGTGGAAACTAGATCTAGGGTCTTGATTCCTGCTTCTCAAACTAGTATGATTCTATCCATGTGATTGATTGTGTTGAAGTCGAACATGGTAGAAACCACTTGATTACTAGTCAATGATGTGAACTGTTAACAAGTGTGAGAGAAAACACCAATAATGACAATGGTTCTCAAAGTACTCAGTACAATATATGAAATGTGAATTTGTGATCTGAAGTCGAACATTTCACAGAATCGTGTGATTCAAGGTCAATGATGCAACCTATCATCGAAGGCGAGAAACCTGCCATTAGGGCTTGCATATTCCAAGGTACTATTAGGATTCTATATCAACTTTCTATATGATGAGATGTCGTCAATAGAAAGTGATCCGTCGTAGGAAAGCCTACGACACGAAACCATTAGATCAAGTTTTGAAGAAATTTTAGCAAGGATTGACTCATTGATGGTCAACGCGAATGGAGACAAATGTTTGCAATGAATGGTTTATTAAAATGATCTCTTGAACATATAAAGACACTACAGATGGTGAATATTGACCTAAAGCTAATACCCAGAAACCGGTTGAAGACTTTCAATGTGGTTCGATTAACTGTTTGGTCAAAGGATTTTCCCAACCCAAATATGAATGTGACAAAAGTGTCATGTTCAAGAGTGGTATACAACTTTTTGAAACGAAGTGTGACAGCTGGATTCATTTTCTCTCTTTTCCCCCACCATTTCTGGCAAGTACCTCTTTATTTTTGACAAGCTTGAGGAGGATAACATTTTCTTGTTGTATAAGCTCATCCTTCAGATGAGTCCAACTTAGTATTAAAATCGAACCCTAAGAAGGAGTGGTTTGTTCCTGTTTATAATTTATAGGCCCTTTACTGTAAAGTTTTAACAAGTCTAGTATAGGTGAAACTTGGTGTTTTTCAATTTTAGGGAGTCAGAAGAAAAATTTAAGAAAACTCTGTGCGTGTATTTTTTTCATAAATTTAGTCTCTCAAGGTCGAAAAAGGATAAAATAATGCAGGAGAGAACTCTATTGACCATGATTAGTCAATGTATACCTTTTTCGTAAATATTCCATTTCAGTCTGGAAAAGGGGTAAACTTATACTGAAGGGATGACTGTTCATTTCCTTTAAAGAGTTCAAATAGTCAAGTACTTGACAATCTTTTCATGTTTAAAGAGTCTGAAAAGGGCTCAAAAGAGAAATCCACGGTTTCGTTTTTTCTGTAAGTTTTAATGAGTTCGAAAAAGTGATAAAAATGTACTAATATGTGTTAGATGATCCAAAAATAATTTTTATCATAGGTTATAATATTTGAATAAAATAATTATTAATTTAAGATATTAAATTAATAATTATTATTCTAGAATATTTAATAAATTTGTGAGATACTTAGAAATAGAAATTTGTTATTTAAAATAGGACTCTAGAAAAGAGTCATTTCCTAGGCTCTAAGTTAGGAGTGAAGTTAGTAGATTGGTTAGAAGCTCATTTAATGTAAATGGACACTTGTTTATTTTCCAAGTGATCCATAACTAGATTAAGTTAGAGCATAGAGCTTATAAATAGGTTAGTTTCCTATTTTCAATGTAATGTGTAATGAGAGAATGTGAGAGTGAGTTTACGTGTGTAAACTCCTGTAATTTGCTATGTAATATTTTTGCTTGATCAATAAAGTTGTGTGTTTGAGGACACTTCTGCACTTTCATGTGGTATCAAAGCCACAGTAACGCTGTGAGGAGGAGATTCCAGCTCTATCAGGTCATGGAAAACTCAACTCCGTTGAAGTGATTAACAAAAGATTGCCACAGCATAGCAGTGATAACCATCGATTGTGACAGCGTTTACCATCAATTCCAGAATAAGAACAACGTTTTGGCATCGATCAGCGAATTAAACAGTGTTTCGACTCCAGCAATAAGGACAACATTTGGCATGGATTTCTGCATTGATTAATAACCAGCGTTTAGTTAAGTTTAAGAACCAGCATCATCAACATTTTAAATGATTTGGTTCATTTGATTCTAAACAGCGTTTTTTCTAAAGGGCCATTTTCTGCGTTTGACATCGATTCTGCAAATAATTGAAACAATGTTTTTTAGTTTTCAACGTTTTTTAGTTTTCCAGCATTTGAAACATATTTTTTTAGTTTTCCAGCGTTTGAAGTGGTAATCTGCACTTGAAAGCGTTGTAATCCGCCAGCGTTTTTTAGTTTTCCAGCATTTGAAACAACATTTTTTTAGTTTTCCAGCGTTTGAAGTGGTAATATGCACTTGAAAGCATTGTAATCTGCCAGCGTTCTGCATGCTTTGGAAGCAGAATCGATTCAACATTAAGAGGCATCGATTGGAATCAATTCTGCATTGATTCTGGCATCGATTTTGCAGTTTCATTTGTTGCAATTAGTTTAATAAAAATGCCAGCGTTGAATGTAAATATAAATGCCAGCGCATGAACTGTACATTTTCTTTTGTACTCTTTGAGTTGTTGTTTGGTTGTTTTTAAGAGCTTCTACATAAGCTTTTGCGTATCCCAGATCCACGGAATTGAAATATTTAAAAAATATTTGCTCAGGGCAGCCTCTGCGGTTATTGCTACTCGTGATCACTTGCCTCTTGAAGATATTACAGAGGCAGCTTGAAGGGTTATTAATTTTGTAATAGAGTGATAAAATATATATTTTTTTTGTTATTTGGAGAGATAAGGAAGTTCTTTGTGGCAGATTGGGAGGAATTTGGAGAAATAAGTAGAATTTTTTTTGTAATATTTTGTAATTGGAGTAATAAGGGTATTGTTTTTTTTGGAGTAATAAGGAGTTTTTTTGTTTTGTAATTTGTTTATTGAGTGACAGTGTGACTCAAAGTAATTTTAATTTGAGGGGGGATAATTTTTTTTTACCAGATTGTGCAAAAGCACCATTGTAAAAGTCAAATTTTGAAAGTTGCCTTGTAAATATTTGAGAAGTTGACTAGAGCCAAATGCAAATCTCAGTCAAATTTCTTCTGTTTCGAGGACTATTCGAGGGTCAAGGCCAAGCCCCGATAGTTCATTTTTTGCGTCGTGTGTTGCTGTTGTGGTGCACATATTGATATTTTTTTGGAGCTTGATTTGTGGTGTGAAGTCTTAACACTACAATGTCTAAGTTGATTAATTTCTTTTCTGATTCCGACAAACTTGAAGGCTCAAAATATTAAAAAACATGGAAACGCCTCATCAAAAGCACTCTTGTTTATAATGAACTATGGCATGATATTTTTGATGGAGATGTAAATCCAAATAAACCTATAGATGCAGCTGCGCTAGCAAAATGGGAAGTTAAAAATGCCAAAGCATTAGCTCTCATTAAATCCTCTGTCAATGATGAAATGTATGTCCATATCGAAAATGCTAAAGATTCTTGGTCTGCTTTGAGAACTTTTAAAGAGTTGTTTGATACTCAACCTCAATCAAAAATATTTGATCTGCAATTAAAATTTTTGCATCAAAAATTGACTGAAGAAGGAGATATTCTTGAATACATCTCCAGACTTAAGAATATTAAGCAGGAAATTGTTAATGTTGGTTTTCAAGCGGTTGACGATAGTTTTATTTTCACAATTTTAATTTTTGGGCTTCCTTCTTCCTACACACATTTTTTAGAAACTTTACAGCTCACTGGAAAGTTAGAAAAGCTAAATTTTGATGAGCTCTGCAAAATGTTGACTCAACATGATAAAAATTTTGGGAAGAAAAAGAAAGATGGTGAAGATTTTTTTCTCACAGAAGCCAGTACTAGCAACTCCCCAGCTGAAAACTCCAAAAACAAAGGAAAAGGTAATTTTAATCAAAATCAAGAAGTGCAAGGTCATGGTCGCAGTCAACATAGAGGAAAAAACTCCAATAGAGGCTCAAATACAGGCAGAAACAATTCTCAAGGCAGAGGTAACAATCAAAACAGAGGATCTCAACAAGGCACATGACAGAATCCAGGAAGAGGACAATCTCAAAACAGAGGACAAAGCAGAGGTTGAGGACAGTCTCAAGCCAGAGGACAGTCTCAAGGAAGAGGCACTGATTTAAGTCAAATTGTATGCAGGCGATGTAATAGAGTTGGTCACTATGCTTCAGATTGTCGCACATCTATCAATAAAATTTCTAAGTTTCAACAGCCTTCAGCACAGTTTGAAAATGATCAAGATCAATTTGATAATGACTCAGAATATGTCTTCACTTCTTCACCAGAAATCCAAATTTCCTCTTATGTTAAGAGTGATTATGAAGATTCTTGGATTTTGGATTCAGGAGCAACTCAGCACATGACCTGTAGACGAGATTTCTTTTGGAATTTTCAAGAGTGCCATCTTAACTCCATCTTTCTAGATGATGATACAAAACATATGCCTTATGGAAAAGGTGCAGTCAAAGTTTTTCTCCTTGACATTGGAGAAAAATTGATTTCCAATGTGTGGTATGTACCCACCTTTAAGAAAAAATTGTTGTCCTTGGTCATGATTCGACAAGCAGGAAATCAAATAATTATGGAAGATGGATTAGTTAAGATTAATTCAGTCAAAAAAAACTTCCAAACAGTGACGACAGGATATGAAGATGGAAAACTGTTAAGGATGAAAGGAACAGTTATTCCGAGGCATTCTAATTTTGCAGGGGCAGTTACTACAGGAATTTAACCTATAAGATTATGGCATGTAAGATATGGACATTTGAATTTTGATAGTCTTTCTCAATTGCAGAAACAAGGGATGGTTAAAGGACTTCCAACTTTCAACAAGGAAAATGCTAAATGTGAAGCTTGCATTTATGGCAAACAGAGTCGAGAAAGTTTTCCAACAAGTACATGGCGCGCAAACAGGCTGCTGCAACTAGTTCACAGTGATGTGTGTGGTCCACTACAAATTTCATTAGGTAGTTGCAAATATTTCTTGCTATTTATTGATGATTTCAGTAGAATGAACTGGGTTTACTTTTTGGAAAACAAGTCAGAAGCATTTGAGAAATTTAAAATTTTTCGACAACTTGTTGAAAATGAAGCCAAAGAAAATATAGGTACTCTCAGGAAAGATAATGGGGGAGAATTCAACTCAAATGAATTCAAAACTTATTGCAGTGAAAATGGCATCAGAAGGCATCTTACAAATGTTTACACTCCACAACAAAATGGAGTCGTATAAAGAATGAAACGCACATTGATAGGCATGGCGAGATCCATGTTAACTTTCAAAGGGTTAAGTCCAACATATTGGGTAGAAGCAATCCATACAGCTATCTATCTAAGAAACAGATCTCCATCTGCTTCATTAGAAGGAATCACCCCTTATGAAGCTTGGTTTGGCTTCAAGCCTAAAGTTAAACATCTTCGAGTTTTTGGATCCATATGTTATGCCTTAGTTCCCAAAGAAAAGAGAACTAAGCTTGATTCAAGAAGTTTGAAATGCACCATGATTGGCTATTCAGATGAAAAGAAAGGGTATCATCTTTTGACAAATGGAAAATTTATTGTGAGTAGGGATGTCATTTTTGATGAAACAGAGAGTAAGAGTGCTGAAGAAATCGAAAGTCTTCTTCACAAGTTAGAAACTAAGGGCAGTAAAAGGAAAGGAAATATGCAAAGTCAATCAACCTCACCAAATTGGTATGAACTTGATTTTCCTTCCTCTGAAGATGAGTCATCCAGTCCATCTACTTCAACAAAGTCATCTGGGTCTTCTAGCAGTTCATCAGCATCTCCAAACAACAGCAGTTCTTCTGACAGTGATTCTCCAGATTCACCACTTGAACGACGAACATCAGTTTACATTAATCCCCTCTACAATTATGGAGACTTCTCATAACCTCAAACAAGTGAGCAAAAACTTCCAAAATGGGCAGTTCAACTCTTGAAAGATGTAAGGCCTAATGAACAAAAAAAAATGGGAACAAGGGCATCAAAACGAAATGAAGGCAATTTTTCTTTAATAGCAAATGATTTTAATGAACCTTCTTCTTTTCAAGATGTAGTAAAACATAAAGCATGGCAACAAGAAATGGTTGATGAATATCAGGCAGTTCAATACAACAACACTTGGCAACTTGTTGATTGTCCTCAGCATGTTAAACCTATTGGATGCAAATGGGTTTATCAAATTAAGTACAAGAAAAATGGTGATATTGACAAGTATAAAGCACACCTTGTTGCTAAAGGTTTTGCACAGCAGGAAGGGATCGATTATGAGGAGACCTTTTCTCCCACATCCAAATGGAACACCATCCTCCTTACACTTGCCTTAGCAGCTCAGAAAGGGTGGAAAGTTCATCAAATGGATGTCAAAAGTTCTTTTCTCAACGGGGACTTACAGGAAGATGTATACATGACACAACCACCAGGGTTTGAAGTTAAAGGGAAAGAACATAAAGTTTGCAAATTAATCAACGCTTTATATGGATTAAAAAAAGCTCCCCACACCTGGTATGCCAAAATGGATGAATACCTTCGCAAAGTTGGTTTTCATCGCAGTGAATCTGATGATACTTTGTATGTGCACCAACAGGGAAAGTATCTGGTCATTCTCATTATGTATGTTGATGATTTGATCATTACAGGAAACAATGATGATCACATTGAATAGGTGAAAAATGAGTTGCATGCAGGTTTTAAGATGATAGATTTGGGACTACTTCACTACTATCTTGAAGTTGAAGTATTCCAACGTCCACATCAGATCTTCATTTCCCAGAGTAAATATGCAGCAGAAATTCTTCAGCGATTTGGAATGCAGGATTGTAAGCCCATCCTTACCCCTATGGAACAAAACTTAAAACTTTCAAAATTTGAAGGGGGGGAAAGAGTGGACAGCATGACTTATAGACAGTTGATTGGCAGCTTGATTTATTTGACAACCACTCATCCTGATCTATCTTATGCAGTCAGTATTCTTTCACGTTTTATGCAGGAACCATTAGACAGCCACTGGAATTTAGCCAAAAGAGTTCTTCGATATATCCAAGGAACAAAAGATTTTGGTCTTCTTTACAAAAAGACTAAAAATTTTGTACTTGGTGGATTTTCAAATGCCAACTTTGCTGGCAGTATTGATGACAGGGCATCAACCTCAGGTTACTTAATGAACATGGGGTCAGCTGCAGTTTCCTGGAGTTGTAAGAAGCAAAGTACAGTGGCCACTTCTTCAGCAGAAGCAGAGTACATTTCAGCATGGGAAGCAGCATGTGAGATTGGTTGGTTATGTCGAGTTTTACAGGACTTGGGGATTCCTCTAGCAGAAGCTACTTCATTATTCATCGACAATCAATCAGCAATAAAGCTTGCCAAGAATCCAGTTTTCCATTCAAAGAAAAATCATGTGGACACCAAGTATCATCATATCAGATCTCTCATTGCAAAGGACATCATCAAGCCAGTGTTTTGCCCTTCAGAAGATCAAACCTCCGACATTTTCACAAAACCTCTTGGTAGAATAAAGTTTACTAAGTTCAGGGATGAACTTGGTATTTGTTGTAATGTATCTTTGGATCATAGGGGGGAATGTTAGATGATCCAAAAATAATTTTTATCATCGGTTATAGTATTTGAATAAAATAATTATTAATTTAAGATATTAAATTAATAATTATTATTCTAGAATATTTAATAAATTTGTGAGATACCTAGAAATAGAAATTTGTTATTTAAAATAGGACTCTAGAAAAGAGTCGTTTTCTAGGCTCTAAGTTAGGAGTGAAGTTAGTAGATTGGTTAGAAGCTCATTTAATGTAAATGGACACTTTTTTATTTTCCAAGTGATCCATAACTAGATTAAGTTAGAGCATAGAGCTTATAAATAGGTTAGTTTCCTATTTTCAATGTAATGTGTAATGAGAGAATGTGAGAGTGAGTTTACGTGTGTAAACTCCTGTAATTTGCTATGTAATCTTTTTTCTTGATCAATAAAGTTGTGTGTCTGAGGACACTTCTGCACTTTTAATATGGTGTCACTTTTTCTGTAAATTTTAACGAGTTTGAAAAAGTGACAAAAAGCATACTCATTGCCAAAATGATTATTTCACCCGAAAATCCTGTATTCTGCGCAAAAACTCAAAAAATTAAACATACATGTTTTAGATAAGTAAAAATTATTTGAAAAACAACCTTTCAAAGTGGAAAATAAATAAAATATTATTTTATTTATTCAAAAAATCTTATAAAATGTAGTTCAACCAATTCATTTTTACCATTTGCATCCAGAGTGAAAGTTGAGAGCTTTTGGTAGAAAAAATTCTGAAGGAGATATCAGAAAAACCGACCATTCGAATCCAAAACCGTCGAATCCAGGTAATCAAAAATACATTTCTCTTCATTTTTATCCATTTACATTCTCTTTTTAGGCTTTAAAATTATTTTTAAGAGAAAAATAGGTTCA
Source organism: Pinus albicaulis (assembly GCA_034641835.2). NCBI lineage: Eukaryota > Viridiplantae > Streptophyta > Pinopsida > Pinales > Pinaceae > Pinus > Pinus albicaulis. The sequence goes on along the minus strand of CM076571.1, from coordinate 88,755,299 downwards.
AAAAATCGCTCTCAGGGTACTGCAGGTAATACACTCAGTACCTACAGACCTCGATAATTTTCCAAAGGAAAATTATGGGGGTCCTGAACTTTTCATGTATAACACGTGTGGTAGATTGCACTATCTTAGTGAAAAAAGTGTGGAGGTGATGTGAACAAAAATAAATATTATTTCTCTCAAATTAAGCCAAATATTTATATTCTAATTAGATTTAATATTTCAATGTGTCTATTGCAGTGTATCCACAATGCTTGAATGGAGAGAACGTGAACATGAGGCAGTAGATGAGGCAGCCATCAAAATTTTACCCACATTGCGTGTGCTAAAAAACTGTGGATTATACAAATATTGGGCAATGCAGGGCATGAGGGCTCAAGTAGAGTTATTGACATGGTTAGTGAACAGGTGGGATGTTCAAGAACAGTGTTTCATTATCAGTGATCACCTGCTCGAAATTGAGCTGGAGGATTTTTATATACTTCCTTACAGGTTTACCCAAAAGAGGAGAACCTATTTCCTTGTTTGGGGCTAGGCAAGGTGGCCAGCCTATCGCTACTATCAACAAGAATTTTGTAACGAAGAAGCTGATCCAAAATACAACTGCATTGATATAAAAACCATTATTAGTCTTGAACTCAAAGTGGTTGCGTTCACAGTGACCAAATTGTGTGGGGGTGCAGCTCCACACGTGGCTACTAAAGCCCAGATGCAAACATCAGTTGAATTCTACAGAGGCACCATATTCAACTAGTGTGAAGGAGTATTGGCTAATGTAAAAGGCCAATTGACTAGAGCTAAGAACGCAAAGTTGAAAAACTTTGGATATGGAGCTATCGAAGTTTCTTTTGCTTTGGAGAGGATTCCATCTCTTGCCCCCCAAACCTATCTCAGTTGATGCTGGTAGAATCAAAGAGCCTTGGATGGTCCGTTGGGTACAAGTGATGGCCCTTCATGGAGAGGGTTTTGACATAGTTCAATTTAGACCCACATACTTTCGCTGGCTACAGAACCAGATCTTCGCCATTGAAGATTTTCCGTATGCCGGGATAGATTTTCGAAGTGACCCTGTTATGCCTCTTCCTCCAGGAACACAATGGGACGATTCAGGTAAATGAATCATTTTGATGTATTTTTAACTCTAATTTTTATTTTTATTTTCAATCGTCTAGTACTGATGACAAAAATTTAAATGCAGATGTTGGTCCACAAAGACCAGCCAATCTCCTCTGTTTCGAGAGGAAGAGAACAAATGCTATTGCACCGCCAGAGAACCAGGAAGTAGAGATTCTCACTGATTTAGAGAAGAACCTGGAGAGTTTGACCAGAGACATACCAAGGACTAGTATGGACGAAATTCCTCTATGCCTCCAGAGGCATGTTGCTGGCCAGTTTCGGAGATATCTGCGTAGAGTGTCATGAGCGATAATGTATTATCATGATCATCACCATAGATAGTGGATGATTATCGTATACCATTGTATTTTTGCTTTTTGTATCACTACCTTTCGGATCATAAGGTGGTTTAAACCTATGATCCTAGACGATGTAATATTTTTTGAACACAAACTCTATCTATGATATGACTACTTTCAACGACTATCTTGTTCAAAAATTATCGAATGTTGTTTTAACTTATCATTTTAATGTCGCAAATGTATATTTATAACATTATTAGCTAATGCATCAGCCAATGTATTTAATATTCTTAGAATGTGTTGATATTCAATGTAATCAAACTTCCTTTCCAAGAGACGAACCTTCAAGAATAATCTCAGTAACACTAGATTTTTAATTGCGTATACTCTGTTTAAATGTAATACAATGAGTTCTGAATCTAACCTAACGATCAAACGCCGAATGCTAAATTAAATGGCATCAGATAATAACTCAATCACTGTGCTATATTCTGAAACATTATTTGTTGTTTGACCAAGGCTTACCCCATGCATAGAAACTAACTCATCGGTGGGTGAATAAATGACCCAGGCTACGAAAGAGATGTTTCGTGTACTACGACAGGCACCATCAGCAAAACCAATGTAGGCTTGAAGGCATGTCGACATTTTCAATATCAAGAGTAATCAAGATAAGTAGGAATAGTAGTCAACGCAAACTTAAACTAGACACACTCATCTAATCTAAAGTAGCTAATCTATAAAAAATAACTAATCTACAGGTGAGATCTTCACACAAAAAATCAAATATAATATCTCTTTAGATAAATTCCATTTCTGGGTTTACCTAAAGAGACCCCATCATAATCAATCAATTCGTAAGCCCCTTTTTCAAGCACTCGCTTGACAATATAAGGACCATGACACATAGGTTCAAATTTCCTAGCTCCTAGTTTATCATTAGCTTGGTCGTATACCAATACTAGTTCATCTTCTGAAAAAACACGAGGTGTAACACTTCGATCATACTGAGCCTTAACGCGTTTTTTATGAGCTTTGGCTGCCAATGAAACGGTGCACAGAGTCTCATCTAATTGTGCTAAGTAAAAAAAAAAAATTTCCTCCTCAGAGGTAGCTAGTAGTAACTCTATGGCTAATTGGAGTGATGGTATTTTGCATTCAATCGGTAACACAACTTCTAAACCGTAGACCAGTTGAAAAGGAGTGAACCCTGTTGCAGTTTTTGTTGAGGTTCGGTATGCCCAAAGTGCTAAGAAAAGCATAGTATGCCAATTCAATTTATGAATTCCGATTATCCGTTTAATCATAGTGGTTAAAAATTTATTAACAGCTTCAACCTGACCATTAGCCTGTGGGTAATATGGGGTAGAACTATCATGGCACAGGCCAAGCTGGTCGGAAATTTCAGTCATCATAATGTTTCAAAAATGGCTATCATGATTAGTAATGATATCTTGGGGTACACCAAATCAAGAAATCACGTGATTGAATACAAAAGTAGCTACAATTTGGTCATCTTCTGCAAATGTAGGCATCGCCTCAGCCCATTTGGTAAAATAATATACTACGAGAATAATATACCCATGCCCCTCAGTCGAGTGAGGGTTACATGTAATAAAATCAATGCCCCATTTCGCAAAAGGACCAACATCAATTATGGGGTGAAGAGGAGTTGGTGGTGCACACATTTTCGGAATGCAAGAATACAATAATTAAATAACAAAGGCCAAAAATAACCAGCGCGCAATATATTTTGGGCTGTGGCATACCTAGACATATGATCGCCACATGCTCCAGAATGACAGTCATTCAAAACTCGTTCAGTCTCTTCATGAGTTAAACAACATCAAAATACAGAATTTGCACCATGACGATAAAGTGTGCCTCCAATAATATTGTATTGCTGGGATTGGTAACGGATCTTTCGTCGATGTGAACGTGAAAGTTTAGACTGAAAATTTTGGGTTTGGAGATAAATGATGATATCCCCATACCAAGGATCTAACGTATTGATAAGAAACAGAGATTCATCAGCGATCAGATGCTCTACCACATTTTCTGTCTCAGTATTTGGGAAGTCACACATAAGTTTCGTGAACAACAGTGATTTCTTTGATTAGGATTTTTCAAATTCTAAATCAAACTCGTGAAGGATAAATATCCATTTAGATTATTTGCCCCCGAGCGATTGTTTAGTGAAAATGTACATCATCGGGTTACAATTAGAAATAACAGTTGTTTTTTGTAACAAAATGTAGTGACGAAAATTTTGGACAACTTGAACTACTGCCATTGAGGCCAATTTCTCCACATGCAAGTATTTAATCTCTATGGGATTGAGATTCCGACTAAGATAGTAAATCACATGTTCGTTGTGGAATTCTCTTCCTGAACTAAGACCATTCCAATAGTGGAATTAGGGGCTACTAAGTATAAAAAGTAATACTGGATGTAATTTGGTGGATGTAGTAACGGTGCATGGGTCAACACGTGTTTTAAAGCATCAAAATATCGATCAGCGATCTCATCCCAAATGAAAGGAATATTCTGTTTCAAAAGCTTGGTAAAACCTTCGGTTAAATCAGCATAGTTCTGGATGAATCTACGCAGAAAGCTTGCTTTCTCCTGCAAACTTTGGAGTTGGCAGAGTGTGGAAGGAGGAGGTAAATTGATAATGGCCTCAACCTTCGAAGGGTCGACATGAATGCCTTCTTTCGAAACAAAAAATCCCAGTAACCTACCAAATTGTACACAGAAAACACACTTGTCTGGATTCAAGCGAATCTTATAATACCTACATCGCATAAAAATTTCTCATAAGTGAGTTGGATGATCTTCTCTGCGTAATGAATGAGCAAGTAAATCATCGAGATAAGGTTGCACAATGTGTTTAATGTCATGAAAAGCATAGGACATTGCCCTTTGAAAATTTACCCTAGCATTCTTTAATTCGAAAGGTAATTTACAGTAATAAAACGTTCCCCAAGGACAAATGAACGTTCTTTTTGGTTGATCAGTAGGGAGTATGTTTATTTGATTGTATACGGAAAATCCATCCATAAATGAATACATTTCATTTCCAGCACAATCGTCAATAATTTGGTCGATATAAGGAGTTGGATAATTGTCTTTAGGACAAGATTTGTTAATATCCCTATAGTAAACACATACTCGTATTGTTCCTTGTTTTTTCATAATAGGGATGATATTAGATACCCAATCCATTAACGGGATCAGATAAATAAAACCTACTCTCAGTAATTTCTTAACTTCGGCTTTAATGGTAGCAACTTTTTTTGAATGTATCAGATGTAATCGCTATCTGACAGGTTTAGCATCTAGGTAAGTCGTTATTTCATGAATGAAAATGTTGGGATCGATTCCTGGAATTTCTTCATAAGACCAGGAAAATATGTCGCGAAATTCTTGAAATAGGACTTTATATGTAGCAATTTCATCTGACATACATGAAGCACCTATATGAATGTTTTCAATAATTCCGAGTTTCACTGATATGTCAACAGGAATGGTAGAAGAAATATTCCCCAAATTTACTTCAAAATCCAAATTTGTGATCGAGATTGGAATCTAAGGTTCCTTGACATATTCAGTTGTAAAAATAGAGGAAAAATTATTTTCTAAATTATCAAGCTCAGATAAAAATGATGACCTATGATGGAGATCATCCCATGGTCATTCATCTACAGACAAGAATTCACGAATTCTTTCATCAGTATAAAACACTTGTTGAAAAGGATCAGGAATTGATGTTGTAGTCGAGCTCGATGTTGAAAATGATTCTTCACTGATCACATTCATTAGATCATCATCAGTTGATAAAGGATCAAAAAATGACTGTATTGATTGATATTCTATCTCAAAAGGACTCAAAGGCATCATGCCATTGAATGAATCCAGTTCTGATTCTAAAGGCACTATCCAAGGATCATCAAATGGAATAGTGCTTGATGTAATCATATTGATATTAGCAATATTATTCCGCACGTTAGGTGGAGGCATTGAAAAATTTCCCATTAAAGCGGAATCTTTGATTAAACCTACTCGTACATCCTCATAAGGGATAGTCATTTTTCCAACGTGCTGAATACTATTAGTAGAAGCTGGGTCAAAAGAATAATATGAGAGCTGATCGACTTTCACAATCTTTCCTTGATGAGGAAACATAATTATTTGAAAGACAGATGACACGACAATAGTCATAGCATAAGACCAACTTCGACCCAGAAGAAGGTTGTAATCTAAAGGGGCATCGACTACTTCCACATCTAAATTAACGGTCTTTCCTTGATTTCTATAGGTAGATCCCGTAAAATTCCGAATGGATGGAATCCTCTTCTGTCAAAATCTTAGAGGATTTTCAGTGAATAGTTAAGGGTTGGAGAAGAAAGTTATTTGCAACAGTTTAACGACATGATTCACGTAGATTCTCCTTCATCAATAACAGTATGAAAACAACGTCTATTTTTGACTAGTACCGGGATTTGAAAAGCCGTTTGATGAGGGAGATGAGGTGTAAAATTTTCTAAATAAAATACCATGAGGTTTGAATCCTGAAGATCTACAACTCCAATTGCTGATAAGAGTAATTTATTTTGTGCTGGACATGTTTGCAGCACTTCCAAGGCCGACATTACTGAAGGAAATATTGCTAAATCCTCCACAATGTTGTAATTCTGAGCAGATGTCGCATGTGGATTGAAAGATGATTTACAAAGTACACCTTTAGTAGGTGATTTGATTACTAAATCAGGATTTGGTTCCTCGATATGCAGTGGATCAGAAACTGAAGGAGATGTAGCTGGTGTAGAACTAGAATTTTCTACTTATTTACTAGCAATAGGGTTTTTACTACCATAATGTTGCGATCGAGTTGCAACCATCAAAATATCTGTTGATGCATTAGAGGAAGATCCAATCATTTTGTTGTCTTGAACATGAAAAGGATCCGTCAAAATAGTAGGGGTGGATGAACCTTTGACGAATTTAGATACTTCGACCCTATGCGGACATTCCTTGGTGAAATGATCTTCGTCACAGATAAGACAAGGATAACGAGGTTTCTGTTTATCATCAATTGATTCATTTTTATCAGCTTTTTCCTTGGGAGATGAAGTCTGTTTATTCTTTTTCTTCCCTTTCTTTTTGTTTCCAGATTTCAACTTTGTAGTAGGTGAATCTACAACGTGAATATACAAAATTTTCCAAGGAAGATTCTCCTTTTGGTGAATCAGGTAAAGTTATAATAGGAGAAGTAACCTTCGAAGATTTCTTCTTACTCTCAGTTGTACTAATTGAACCGATTACACCATCAGTGGCATGAGACCCTGAAGGAGTTGTTGTTATCTGACCAGGATGCGGTAAATCGGGAATTTTCTCATACAAAGTACCTAACTGGGTGTATACCAAGTCAAGATACTGATCTTGAGCAATAACTTGTTCTTCGGTGACAACTCCTGCTTTGGCTACATCTTCAGTGATTTTTGGTAGCAATGATTTGACAAACCATTCTGCCAATATTTGATCCGGGATAAATTTTTTTACCAAATGTCTTCTACGTCTCCATTCATGTATATGATCTGATATGTATGTCGACGTAGATTGTTTTAGTGAAGTTAATAATTCTGTGCCATTGTCGTATCTAACTAGAAACTGAAAATGAGTTAAGAAAGTATTTGATAGAGCGTTGAAATTGGTAAATGAGCCTCGTGGTAATTCAATGTACCACTTGGCAGCTAATCCTATTAACGTTCTATGAAAGAGTCTAAGTCGAATGGAATCGTCGGTTAATGAGTTGGATGCACACCAAAGGTGGTAAGCATGACATGGTTAGAAGGATCCTCTCCTGATTTTCCTTCAAACTTAGGGATATCACTAGGCAACTTATGCGGCATAGGCAGCCAATACAGATGATAATAGATAGGATCATTCGTAATGCGAGATAAATTTGGTAAATCCAAAGTTGCTATGAATGACAATCGACGAGTAGGGTCTTGTGGATAACCTTGTGAAACTAAACCAGTCCCAGGAGAAGGATATGCAGGATATCCAGGAATGCCCTGTGCATTGGGATCAGAGTGCCCCTTGGATAACCAGGAATAACCAGACCATACTGGGGTTGAATAGGTGTCTGATATGTATACCGAGGGTACGGTTTTTGCGGGTAGACTGGAGTTTGAACAGGTGCATATTGATACGGCCCCTGATACGGTTGATAAGTAAACTGAGGTTGAATTGTTATAAATATACTATAAATGAGACTAGGAGGAAGTTTTAGTAAACATAGATGACTCACTAGACATGTTTAGCAGAGGTCTATAACTTATTGGTGTAGGGAAAAAAGGAATTCCAGGTGGCGAGTACCGAAGACCTATGTTTTGTAGAAAATTTGTCAATGAAGAATACCAAGCGTCTTGTCTAAAAGGACTATAAAAAATTGATTCACGTTCTCTAAGTTCTAAATTTTTCTGAGTTGAAGGAAGAACAATCTCTTCCTCTATATCAGTGATTTCTTCAATACTAATGAGACCAGGAGGAAGATCTTCTGTAATTCGATTTCTTACTCTGGGTGAATCAGGATAATTTGAAGTTGGAGCAATGAATTCTAAAGTAGGTTCTGATGTAGTAGGTTCATTTTCTGGTTCAGAAATTTTAGGTTCTTCAGGTAATAATTCACTTGTTGCAGAAGCAACTTCTGTTAATTTGGAAATTGAAAATGTCTATGCAGTATGTTCTACTCTTTGCGGTTGATCTACTTCAGAATCAGGATGAATAATTATGGATGATTCTCCTTGTTCCGTTAATCCAGTTCTACCGATAACATTTGGTATCAAAGATCTAAGTATTTGTAGTTGGCTTGGTGTGTACTCAGGGGGTTTCCCCTGAGTTCTACGTTATCATCTCGGTAATTCAGCCACGATTAAAAATTTTAACACATGCAAACAAAGAAAAAATTCAAACAAAACCTAAAGTCGCTAAGGAAACAATCAACTGAATCACACGCCTATAAAAATCTAAGAAATCAATCCACACACAAACAGTAGATCCTCGCACTAAAAACACTAGTTGGTGATGAAATCCAACATCGTAGAATTTTAATGCAGAAATGGCAGTTGGAACAATTACCCCCACAACTTGCTTAATGAAAAATACCAGTGCTAGTTTCTCCACTTAAACCATCTCGAGTGAAGATAACCCTCAAAAGAGTCCAAGTGAGTCTAGCCAACGTCTGCTCCAGGTACAGTGGGACCTCCCCTCCACCGTCACCTTGGAAAAGAATCCTAAATTTTATGGCCACTAAGGTCACAAACGGGAACACATATACCTGGGGGAACAGTCTATGATCCGATATACACGCAAGGGCAAAGTAACAAGCTCAATCCCCTTGAAGGCTCCTTGACATAATCCAAGGTTTACTGACAAGTGACCCCAGGTTCCTCGACAATGGTCTATCCACGGTTTACCATTTTTAATACGTGCACATCTTCTATCGTTCCCAATGAGATAGATATGATTACCTCACTAGTTCGGATATGATCTCGAGCTTGACTCCTTTAGGAGGAGCTTCCCAGAGCATACATGCTACAATTGGATTTTTCCCACCGCAAGATCGACTACTTGTTTGTTTTTACTGTCTTGGAAAGTTAACTAAAACCTATTCCAAGACATTAGCCTAAGCTATGTTGGTGGAAAAGAGCCCTAGAAAATATAAAATTTCTAGATTGATTTTAATTAAGTGTTACTATTAATTGGCAGTTTCTTAGGACAATAGGTACGGAAATGAAACTTTGATGATGTTTTAATGACCCAACTCAAAATGCACTATAATGAATCTATATGATAAACAACTCATTTCTTTTCAATGAAATATAACTAGAGGAAAGAGTTGAGAGATTTTTATAAACTTTCAAAATATTAATTCTTTCTTTCCTATATGAGAAACTTTGAAAAGAAGACAATTCAGAGATTTCAATTCCAAAAAGAAATTTTTCTCAAAATGAAATTCCCTATATCATTAAGATCAGAAACAAAAACAAAATTCTTCCAAAAGAAAATAAAAAATCTTTAAAACTACACAATTCAAAACTAAAAGAAATGTCTAATTTTGAACTCTATCTAAAAGTTGGAGGATGTTTAAGCCTGGTTTGTAATCTAACCAAGAATTTTCTGCTTATTCTAGTAATAAATCAAAGCATCCAAAAATAGTTTTAAAATGAAATTTAGACCTTATAAATCTAAAGGTTTTACAAGTTTGAAAATGAAAATCAAATCAAATTTTCATAGGAATAACAATTGCATCAAGTTCAATGGTTCAATAGAAAAGAAATGAAATACCAAGTAGCCGAGGTAAGTTTGGGAGGACTAGGCGAATTTTTTACTCATAATATGACAACTAACTGAATAGATCATTTAATCATAGAAATTTCTGAAATAAACCTTGACAAAAGTCTATGACAGCCAAGACAAATTGAGTAAAGAACAAAAATCAAGTAATGGGATGCCAGAAAACAAAATTTCTACTTTTTCTAAAATTTTTTAGTTGTCCGCAATTTTTAATGGAATAAAGTGTAGTACCACACTATATTCTACTAAATATTGCGGAGTCTACTACTCTGTTTTAAAGAAAAAAGTGCGGAAGGCAGGAAAAATAGAGAAAAAAATAAAAATACAGATTTACAGTCAGGGATCCTATTGAGTTTTCTACCCAATCAAGTTTTGAGCTAATGAAAGTCAAAGAAATCTCAAAGAAATCTCAAAAATCAAACTGAAAATAAAAGAAAACTAAGTTCAGATAATTCCCCAGTGGAGTCGCCATTTTGTTATATGGATGAATCCCTCTTGCGGACAAAAGCGATCACCCTAGTATCCTAAGGATATCTAGGACCAAATAGACAGATCTAGACCTTTTATCTAGAATATTTTTCTTAAGAATTACTCATTAAATATGGATAGATACTCCTACCTGAATTTCAATGCTTGCTCGGTCTTCAATCTAGTCTCTCCAGAAGTTATCGATCCAACATATAAGATCTGCAATCAAAAACATGAAAACTAGATCAAAAGCATCTGAAAAATATGATAATTCTAAAGAAATAATCTATCTTAGTGATCAAGGAATCCAAGAATTAAATTATTCAAAAGATAGATGAACAGCTCAATGAGAAAATAGAATCCATTTGTATTAACTTTGAATAAAATAAGAGACCTTACAACCTTGACGCCTTGATGTTTGTACAGGTACTTCCGGGGTTCCGAACAACAGTTTTCCTCAGTTTGACAAAACTCCAACTCTCTGAATCAACATAAGACTATGGCCATGAGTATGTAATCTCTCTCATGCCAATGATGCCAAATGTGGAGAGTATATTTTCTTCAACAATTCTCTTCTACAAGCTAAGAAGTAAGTACTAACTACCAAGTACCCTTGAGACTGAAACTTGGTCTCAATTTATAGCAGAAGAGAGGTAGTTTCAGCTGCAATAAGGAAGGGATAAAGCCCTCCCATCATGGGATTTCAGCTCCAAAAACCATGGGATAGATCCATTTATGAAGGGATAAAGGTCATGAATGGAAGGGGCGAAGCTCGACCAGATAGCGCTTCTAGAAGGCCCCAGCTGGGAGAATATTCGACTAGCTGGGCTTCTAGAAATTACTTTTCTCTTTATTTTACCTTTTATGGGGGTCCACAATTTTAATGAGCTTTACGTGTGGGATGTACCGCAGTTTTTATAACAATTAGCCGTGGTGCCATAGGGAATGACTAGGACAAGTGCAGAGTTATGCTTTTTAGGATTTTTAAGAGCTTTTCTCTAGTTTCAAGACTTGGTTCAGGAACTTTATGTTTTTAGACTTATAAGGAAGAAATAAATAGGTAATGATTAACCCATATAGACAACTAAATTTCATGGTGACAAATTTTAGTGTAACAATTAGAACATAAGTTTTAGCTTAAGGTATGTTGTCAAAGTTCATTAAGTCTGTCTGCTTCTCTTGCTTTCATCTTTTCCTCTGCTAGGTCAGTTTAGAGAATTCTTAGTTGCTCTCTAGACCCACTTATGCTTGTTTATATTAAATATGATTCAATGAAGCACATGTCAAAGTATTTTTATGGTTAGACCTGCTCTTTGTCATTACTTAAAAATTGTTTTTAAGGTTTTTCACTTTGAAGTATTGTTGATTAGGTTTAGCTAAAGAGGTCTATGATTCACCCTACCCTTTTTATCATCTTAAATAGTTGCTTTCGAGGTCTTTATAGCTTTATTAATGATGTTAGGAGTTCCCTCTTCTTTGATCTATGATATGTGTTTATCTTAGATGTTTTCTTTGCCTAAAGGTGAAATCACTAGAGACTATACAAGTTTATTGCTCTCTAGGGTTTACCAAATTGTTGCCTCGATGTTTGCTTGCTAGGGTTTAGTCAAAGAAGTATGGTATGCCCTATCTTTGGTCTTGTCTTCATGCACAAAATTTTGAGAGACCTTTCTTGTTGTAGTGTTTGACAAAGGATTCTTAACTGCCCTTTGCACCTACTTTGTTCACAATTTTATGTTCATTCCACTCACCTAAGCCTTGAAGATCCCTTCAACCCTATTAAATTTCCCTCCGAAGTATCCTTGACCTATTTTTGTGCCTTTCTAGACCTATTGCATACTCCATATCCCAATGGTCTAAAAATCTCCTACTTTATCTGTTTTCCTTGACAACCTACCCAACCAATCAAAACAAACAAACAAACCCTAAACCTAATAACTAGCCTACAATCAAAACCCTAAATGCTATCAAGTTACATCCTTTACACAAGCATAGAGAGAGCCCTCTCTGAGTCTAAGAAGGCTAGGTCCTAGGACTCCAAAGACTATTTTGATGTTACCCTTGTACATTTTCTCTTGCCAATATGACAAATTACGGGGACCTAACATAATGGCGATCACGGTGGGACCTTCTAAATAAACAACATCTTAGACATCCTAAGACCTTAGAAAACCCACAAACATCCTTATATTGGCTTTCATTTGTTGATGGTGGACAACAAGTACATCCTTAAACAATAAGCATCATCCACCTAGCGACTCCACTGGTCTTCAGTAGCCTTGTTGACCCCACTAGTTCTCATAAACTCCCCTGGGAATGCATTAAGAAATACCAATCATGCTGATGGTGGATAGAAAATTTGAAATCATCCACCTGGTGACTCCACATCTCTCAATAGACCCAAATAATCCACTGGTAGAGAACTCTAGACTGGTTGAAAAGATATAGTGACCCTTTTTGATTTACAAACATGGATCCAAGGATACAAAGGAGATGCGCTCCCATGAATAGAGATCAAATACCTGGATTCCCACAAAAAATGCCTCAGATAGATTGGTTTTCAAACCTGCCTATATTTCAAGATGAAAAATTTGATGACCCTTTGTTACATCTCATCAAATTTCATATACATGTATGGACGTTAAAAGCCCAATGGCATGAAGACTGCCTCATAAAAATGTTCATGGGGACATTAGAAGGACAGGCAAGAGAATGATATGATGGCCTAGACCCTGGCACCTTGTTTTCTTTGAAGAATTTCTACCGGGTATTTTATGAACACTATAACGAATATTGTACATCTCTATCATTAGCTGAAAATTGTTGTGAGCAATCTAAAGATATCATACAATACCTTGTAAACATTGATGAATATTTTGGAAATTGGCATCCTAAAATCCTATTAGAAGTAGTTCATGAATTTAATTCTCAAAACATCTATCATGACAGCCAAGAGGAGTTGGTTGAGGATGAAATAAATGAATTAAAGGAATATCCACAAAATATCTCCAAAGAAACAAGTGTTGATTCAGAATCTCTTATGCGTGAGGCTCAAGAAGACATTCAACCTCAAAACCAAGCTTTACAGGAGAAACATAACTGTTGTAGTGTTATCCAAAGGAAGATAAAAGTGCCTCCTCTTTTGTCTGAAGAGGAAATAAATCAGATCCTAAGTATGAATCCAGCCTCTAAACCTTCATGTGAGAAAAACATGCATATTCATTCTCATTCTAATCTCATTTATCACAGATCAAAAAATGGATTTGTAGATCAATTTGAAGAAAAAAAATATGATAATCCAATATTTTTGATTGGTGACATTAGTTATTTTGATGATTTTCCAAAGTTTGATCAATATGATGATGGTGATGCTCTCCAAACAGAAGCTAATATTGTAGAGAAATCAACAGTTGGTTTGTGGGAGGAACTTCAATTTCATTAAAAGAGTAATCAACCAATACATATCACCTATGACACTGATGAATATAGTTAAGAATACTTGGAGGTAAGTGAAGCATCTCTACCTCTTTGTTCTACTTCATTCCATTCCATTAGAAATAACTTTCATGTGATTGAAAACCAGTAGTTTTTTAGTTTTGATGTTGATGTTGGGGAAGATGATGAGCCTCTTGAGCAAAGTATTAATGAGAAGCCTTTTCCTGAAATGGATGAGGAAATCATTTATGATGTAGAACTCTCCTCAGGTCCAAATCTGCACCCACCAAGTTCCATTGGATTTAAAATCACGGATGAAGGCTTGGAAATTGATAATCAAAGGAGAGTTTTTCTGCTTCCTTCTCAAGAGTATTTACTGCCAAAGAGTACTCCTACCCATAAACATGATGAACTTCACTTAGTTTTCATCCCACTCAATCAGAATCCATTAAGTTTACTAGAGGACAATATTGAAATATATGACAAAGCTTCCAATACATATGATCATGAGGAAGAGGTGGAGTTTCTTGTTAAAAATAATCACAAGCATAGCCAAGTGAAGGAAGGAGTAGTCCTGAAAGAATCCTATTTCTCAAATCCTCTAAGTCATGTATTATTCCAAGATCATTTTTCTGCTTCCTTAGAGACATCTAAAGAAGGAGTAGTCCTGAAAGAGGCCTATTTCTCAAATCCTCTAAGTCGGGTATTATTACAAGATCATTTTCCTGCTTGCTTAGAAACATATAAAGGAGGAGTGTGTTATGTTAGGAGAAGTTTGATGTAGAGTTTAAAGATCATGTTAGGCACTACAGTTCAAGCACATGTGAGGTGGGAGTGGCTTTTTTATTTTTTCAGCACACTCAAAGAGTTGAACCAAGATCACTCATGGAATCATCTACTTGATTGGTTGTATTGGAAAGGAGAGTTCACCAAATGAATATATGTCATGTAAATTTGGATTAGGATATATAGGTAAAAATAAGCTCAAAACTTTGAGCATTTTTTTAGTTTTTAGATTGTTTTGAAAAATGAAAATACAAAAATAGAGAAAAGAAGAAAAAAGGGCAGTTTTAAAGAAGAGGTACAGCCCCATATCAAAAAAAGAGTATTGCTAAAAGTGTGCAAGCCTAAATGCCACTCCTGTTGAAGAAAATAGAGTCTTGTTCAGACATTTAGCCTAATCATGATTGGACATGTTTTGAATTTCTACTGATAGGTTAGTGAAAGAGGATTTTCCAAATCATGTAAACTTGGCTTGTTAGTAGATTATATTAGGAAAAGATGTTGGTTCCCAAAGCATAAATTTGAACCAAAGAAAATGAGAGGGATGCATAAACAATTCTAAATCATAGCCCTCATGTTTTCTAGTTTTTAATTGTACAAAAATAATGTTTGTGTCTAGCTTGTCCAAATGCCATAGCACATGGCAAATCAGATTGCTTAATCCTAGTTTAGTCATGTTTTCAATTTCATGTTAGTAGGTTAGAGAATACAATTTTTCAAACAGCTTAATATTAACAAATGAGTAGACTAGGTAGAGAATAAGAAGAGTTCATTAGCCTAATCTAAACTCTTGGAAGTAATAAGAGTACAAGTAGATAGTATTTTATGCTTTCAAAAGAAAAGAATGTCATGGGTTGCCAGTCCAAATGCACCCAAAAGAAGAAAAAGTGATAGGCAAAGTATGATGAGTAGGTAGAAATGAGGTTGAAGAAAACATGTATTTATGATTATGAGATCATAACTTCAAGACAACAT
Source organism: Pinus albicaulis (assembly GCA_034641835.2). Lineage (NCBI taxonomy): Eukaryota > Viridiplantae > Streptophyta > Pinopsida > Pinales > Pinaceae > Pinus > Pinus albicaulis. The sequence goes on along the minus strand of CM076571.1, from coordinate 88,739,862 downwards.
CAGCAAATGAAGGAAGAAAAATATGCAAAGTGCAAGTAAGGAACTGGTCTTCAAAACTCAGAGATTTGAACTCTGAGGTCCTGGACACCTTCTGAAAAGGAGCTGCCCTCCCCAAGTGGAGGAACAATTAGTCATCAATAATTTTTACTATCTGTAGATGACTAAATATTGGTCCTATATTTCTAAAAACAAAATTTCCTAAATATTGTGAGTTTTAGAAATGCCACTGCCTTCATTACCCTTATAGAATTTTTTTCACTATTCTATCATTTAGCCTTTTCATGGTCACCCTGTCACTCCTAAGAAACTCTTTATGGGCTTGTGCCACTCATCTCCATCATTTTTCCCATATATAACTTCATCACTCTGTTTTTCCTTTGTCCATAACTCCATTTTCCATCTAGGGTTTCCTATAAGCCTACCCTTTCCAATGTTCCCCAGGTTCATTGAGCATTGATGGTCTCAAAACTATCTCTATAGGCTCTTTAGATAAATCAAGTACATTGGATTTTGGATCTTCAATACATAAATTTTTCAAATACTTCGTTTTTACACTTGAAGCCTCCAAACCCATTTTCAGTCAAGGACTAGGTCAGAGGACCCCCCACTAGGTCAATTAGGGTTTCATGTGTTCCAAAGTAATCATTTATAAGGAAGAATATCATTCAGTTTCAAAGTTTGCAAAAGGTAAATGTGAACTTTGACATTCTTGTAGGAGTGTTAAAGGGTATATCATGCAAAAATTTGGTGAGGTAGGAGGCTTTCTCCTCAAAGAAGACATCTTGCAACCCTGCCTACAAACAGTGTAAAATTGCCAGTCAAAGTGGAAAAGGAAAATTTGAGTTTCATGGTGCAAGGTAAAGGAAGATTTAGAAGCTGCCAATATGGGTAAACATCCCAAAGATTTCCAAAGTGACTCGAGCAAAACCTACAAAGCAGAAGTGTAAAAAGTATTAGTAAGAGCAGGAAAAGTTAAATGTTTTCAAGCACTTGCAAAACAAAAAATGTTAAAGAAGGTAAAAACAGAGATTAAACTTCATGGTGCAGACAAAAGAAGGTAAAGGCATGATTTGAATTTCATGGTGTAGGTCAAGGAAACATTTTAAGGGTGTTCCTATGTGTTTTAAGTCCCAAGGGCCAAAAGGAGTATGTCAACTATCAAATTGCAGAAAGAAAGCCACTTCCATGTCTTTCATATCACCTGCAGAAAAAAGAGAAAGAAATATCAGTGAAAGGAAAAAAGAGGTTCAAGACATTTCAAAATGGTTTGCAAAGTTAAACTAAGTACCACATGCCTAAAACACTCATTTCACACTTCAAACAACTCATTATGCCATTTCAGAGAGTTAGAAGATTCAAAAGGGAAGAAATTTTGATTTTTTGGGTAAAAAATTGACTATGTGTCGGGCACTGCGCACCTGGCAGGGTGTTGCGTGCCTGGAAAAATTCCCCATGTAGATTAACACTGCACTGCGTGCCTGCCCATTTCTCACCCGACAGGCCTGCCAAAAACTTTGGCAGTGCACGCCTACATGTTTGCCCGATCTGACTTGCCTAACACCCTGGGCAGGCGCTGCGCGTTTGGCCAGGAAGGCTTTCAAAGAAGCTCAACCTCTCAATTTTCTTCAAAATACTTCCAAACTCCTGCTAAAGGTCCTTAAAATCTATTTAGGTGATAAACAGATGGGTTTTCACTATTGAAGCTGATCTTAGATCTGGGCCTATCCATACCTCCATGACCTTCATTCATACACTCTGTCCCCTCACTTTTAAAAACTACCATTCCATCACTTTCTGTTTCATCTCAAAATTCACATCAATTCTAGGGTTGGTAAAGGAGAGTTGTTCAAATATCAAGAGACGTAGATGGAAATAAGGCACATGTCAGTAAAGTAGAGAGCACTGAAGCAGAAAAGAATGATGGCAATGGAACAAATATCCCTAATCACAGTGAGGCAAACAAATGAGGAGCATAGCAACAGTGATAAAATTAATGGAGAAAACAACGAAGAAAAAAAAATGAAGACAAATAGTGCGGGAAGTGCAGGAAATAGTCAAGAGGCAAAGATAGTGAAGAAAAGAGTAGTGATGTCAACATGAAGGATGTAAATGAAGCAGAAATCATGGAAGCAGAAGGAAATGATGATGATGATGATGATGATGATGATGATGGCAGGTCAAAGAGCCATGAAAAGGCAGTAAGGTTGTTAACAAAAAAGCCTATGAAAAATATGATGAAACCAAGGATGCCAAAGAACAAATAAAACCTTAACAAAATGGCTGATCAATCCCCTACTAGCATCCCAAACACAATGAGCAAAACAAATCCAAAGTTTTCCAAGTTTTTGGAGTGTTTGAATTTTTGGTTGTTTTTAAGGGCCAAGGGCGCAGCGCCCTTGGCACTGCGCTTTTTCCTCAGTTATCGATTGGAGGAAAAATTGGCATTTTTGGGTTCCTTAGGCCAAGTACATCACATTCACCAAGTTTCGACTCATTTGGAACAAAAGAGGTCCTCCAAAAGGGCCAAAACATGCTAAATTTCACCTTTCTGCCTTGTTTTCAGGGTTGGCACTGCGCCCTTAGCATCCTTGGGAGTTTTGGTTTTTGGATAGGAAAATGGACATCAAATGAAAAAAAAGGAATTTTTGGAAAGTAGACTTAATATTCTTTCCAACGAGCCATCACAGAGCTCATTTTGACATCGGGAAGGCCTTCAAAACCTAGCTGCAAGTTGACCTATTTTTCCTATGCGGGCACTGCGCCCTTGGACCTCAAAAGCTGCGTCCTTGCAAAAAATTCAACAAAACAAACTAAGATATTTTTTAAAGTTATTGAAGGCCTCAAAGTCAGATTTTTTTCTAAGTTAGGTTTTAGGAGATATTTTTCATTTATTAGAATAGGATATTTGTGCTTTGGGCCTTGCATGGTCTCAAAGGACAAAATTGATATTTATGAGCAATTAATGGCCTCAAAATCCCTAGTTAGGGTTTTAAATCTCCTTTGCATGATAAATTGTAATGTATTGTGCACGGGTAGGGCCCACAGCCATGTGTCTGGGTTCTCTGTAATGAGGGGTACTACGCAAGGGTCCCCGCCCTCAAATGCTCCGGTGGGCCTTAAGACCCCACCCTTAACACCCTGTGATGCTGCTCTCACTAACAGTCCAGGATTTTTCTGTAGTGGTTGGGCCTTAGTGGTATCAGAGCCGAGGTCTCGAGGTTGAGACTCATGGAGCGTGGTGGGCTGTAATGTCCCGTCTGCGGGTAGGGCCCATAACAATGTGTCCGGGGTCTGTGTAATGAGGGGTACTGCGCGAGGGTCCCCACCCTCAAATGCTTTGGTGGGCCTTAAGACCCCACCATTAACACCCTGGGATGCCACCCTCATAAACAGTCTGGGCTTTTGCTGTAGTTTTTTGGCCTTAGTGGTATCAGATCTTCTTTTCACCTTTATAATATCCCAAAATGGGAATCATGCAATAATACTAAACAATACTACTAAAAAATAATGTAGTTTAGCAAAATAAAAGTAGGAGGCCAATATGGAGGCTCAATAATGACATTTACATCAGCAATTCAAAGTTATATTGAAGCCCATGAGCTATAAAATAGAAAATAGAAGACTTTACATAAAGAAATCCTCAAAAATGAGGTGCTGCAACCATATATTAAGACTGAACAAGCTTGATAGCATTATTTTATTGGCTAAAAGAAGCTATAAATTACACTTCAGATCTAGAGCATATCTGTGTACAAAAGGTTAGATCTATATCAGATATGTACACTAGAAAGGCTCCTTTACAAATGTCCCTTGGGGTTTTTAGCAAAAAGTGAAGTACATGGACTCGATCTGACATCTAATGTAGTAGATCTGCAGAATGATTCAGAAATTCTGAAGTAAATACAATAACATTCAGATCAGATCTAAATATGACATGGATTAGATCTGAAATCCACGAATCACCACAGTGAAGGGCATATTCCCAACACTAGAGATCTCTCCTCCAAAAGTCTCCCAAAACACACTGCAACTTCTTACTTACAAATAACGCAATACTGGAAGAGAAACTGTGTTGTTGGCTTTAGAACATAGGTGGCCTCAAGCCAAGATCTGAAAAATGTGCTCCAATCATCCAATAATCTCTTGTTAAGGGGATAGAAGGCTATCCTGCTGAAAAGAGGCTCTAGAATGGCCTAGCTCTAAGTAGATCTAGCCTCCACTTGCTACAGCTTACAAAGAAAACCAAACCCTCAATAGGATCTACATTGTAGTTGGAAGAAGAAGCTTGGCCTTCAACTTGATAGTGGAAAAGAAATGCAAGACTCTTCCAAGAGGCCTCTCAAGGAAAGAGATGGGATTCCTAAACAGGAAATCCTTGTGCTAAACAAAACTATTCTCTGCTAAACATCAAGGAGAATAAGAAATGTCTAAACAGACAAAAAATTCAGAAAATGATAATCATCAACCAACCCTCTCATGCTCTCCTCCCCTTCCTTATATAAGTTTGTGAGCTTGCAAAACCCTAAACCATCTCAATGAAGTAGCTCTTTTCACATGAAAATCCTCCAACTAAAACTACGTTGTGCCTTAATGAAGATCACTCCTTCTAGACAACATTGTTGATTTGGTCATGGTTGACCCAGTCAAATGTCTCATTCCCTTTCACACATAAGGGTGTTTATTTGGAATAGCCCAGATTTATCTTTGTTCACATGTGGCATTGATATATTTGTTGTTTTTAGGAGCTTTTAAATCCTCCTTTACACATTATTCATGAAATAGAAAAGTAAAACAAAATTGAATATTCCAATTAGCTTGGGCTAATTGGGAATATTACAGTCCTCCCCTCCAAAATTTTGCTTGTCCTCAAGCAACTGATAAGGTGAGTGCTGCAACACATCTCCTCCTCCATTGGTGACACCAACATGAGTTAATCTTCCTCCATGAACCAAGTGTTCACCAAACCATCCACCCATGACTTGCTCCACCAAAGTTCCCATGAGATGCAAACAACTCATCCCATAAGGAGATAACAAATCACATGAAACAAACATGGTTTTCCCAATGTCCTCCCTGAGATATGAGACATAAAGTACATGGAAAGTGGCCATCCCATAGGGAACATGCATGCATTCCCTCCTTTCTCCATACATCCCCATAAAAAGCACAAGTACATCATCAATATATGGGATCAAAACAATGTAGACACAGATAGAAGTTTGTGTACATGGAGGTGGGTCATAGTCCCACATGTGGAACCAACGTAGAGCATCTCCTACCTGCATCAAATCAAGATGTGGTAAGTGGTTTTCCCACCACTTACTTGCTGCCCATACCATCTCACCATAGCTGAAAGTGTGAGATATATTTGGTGCCTTAGGGAAGCACCCATCATGTTGAAAAATATCCCTTGTCCTTCCAAGGGAGTGGCCAAATTCATAAATGTTTGTGACCCAATATTGGCCATGAGGCTTACAAGATATAATTCTCCTCCTTGGAGTCATGGCCTGCAAAAACATGGTAGAAGAATGAATGAAATCAGGATATAAAACATGTGGAACAAGAGCATGCTCTTCACCAACAATCCTCCTCATATCAATGGAGTGGTGCATAGATCTATTCTCTTCCTCAAAGAGAGAAAGAGAAGCCTGATATAACTCTTCCTTAAAGTCATGTTGCTGCTCCAACTCCACAAGGTTCATGCATCTTTGACAATGCTGATATAGTTATTTTTCAAAGTCCTTGTGTGCTCAACTTAGTGTTCCTAAATTGAGGTCATAAATTGTCAACTAGGGATAGTAAACTGCTGAGGTGAGGTGCACTATATGTGCCTAGGTATCTATTTCTCACTACATTGTGTTTAGTGTTTTTCTGATGTTTTTGGTTTTATGGTTTTATGTTAAAAAGGAAAAAAACCAAGTGTTGGTAAAGAGAAGTGGATGGTTACACTAAAACAGAGCAAAACCTATTCTAAACTGTGTATGGCACTAAAGAACAGTAAAATGCAAAGCTTGATAATGACTCAGTAAGGAAATAAATCACAACATGAACTCAATAACTCATAACATGAACTCATCCAATTCATTCATTAGAAATATGTTGGAATAGCTTAAGAAAAGGACAATTTTAGTGCAAATGAGGTTCTCCTAAGTAAACAATCATCTTACCATATTACAAATAATCTCATCCATGGCTAGAGGTTTATTGGAACACAATTGGAAAAGGTTATTTGTAGCACAATAAGATTTCTACTCTGAATTAACTTGTAATGCTAATATTAATCCATTATGTAGCTCAAATTGTCACTACTAAGCCTCATTCGAAAGATAGAGATTTTCTAGAATAGTTTTTGGGAAAAGGCTTATTTGTGAATTTGCAAAGGATTGCAGAACAATCAAGGCCTTAAATTGTTAAATTTTTTTTTTATGCTTTTGAATTCAGAAAATTCAACTAAGTTGATGAAGAAGAAAAATTCTTCTTCATTAACTTCACATCACTGTTTTCCTGAAATCTCTTGACAAATTCTTCTCTTGGAAGTGGCTTATGATACAGCTTCAATCTATGACCATTTACAAGAAAAGTGACCTCTTCTTCATCTATTGCCCTGATTTTTATTGCTACATTGTCAAAAAATTTCACAATTTCATATGGTCCAAGCCAATGTGTTTGGAATTTACCTTGAAAATATTTGAACTTTGAATCAAACAAGAGAGCCCAGTCACCTTCTTTGAACTTCTTTTCCTTGATATACTTATCATGCCATCTAGTCCTTTGCTGCTGGACTATACTTGTTTTCTGAACTGCATCTTGTCTGATCTCATCCAATTCATTAATCTGCTCCAATATGTGCTTTTGTGCCTCTGTTAGGTCAAGTCCTAGCTGAACTGCCATTTTAAAAGTTTGAATCTGAAACTCTATGGGAAACAAAACTTGTTTTCCATAAACAAGTTCATAAGGAGTATGGCCTTTTATGCTTCTCCATGTAGTTCTATAGGCCCACAAAGATTCAGGAAGCCTGTCTACCCAATATCTTCTATGTAAATGGAAAGTCTTGGTTAGGATCCCTTCAATGACTTTATTGGTAGATTCCACTTGACCATTTGCTTGTGAATGATAGGGAGTAGATTTTTTGTGTCTGATTTTGTACCTCTCCATCATTTTTTCCACTAGCTTTGATGTAAATTGAGCTCCTTGATCTGTAACAATTTCCCTTGGGACACCAAAAAGAGTAAAAATATCCTCAAAAAGAAAATTAACTACAGATGCTTCAGTAGCAGAAAGTAATGGCTTGGCCTCTACCCATTTGGTAACATAATCAGTGCAAACTAATATATATTTCTTTTGTCCTGATGGAGGACTAATAGGTCCTACAAAATCTAAAACCCATTTTTCAAAAGGTTAAATATGTACCTGAGGCTGCAATGGCATCTCACCTGAAGGAGAAGGTTTCCATACCCTTTGGCAACCGTCACACCTTTTGACATACTCTTTAGCATCTTTAAAAAGGGATAGCTAATGATATCCTAAATGAAGGATCTTATAAGCTGTTCTTTTATCAGCAAAGTGTCCGCCACAAGGTTCATCATGACATGCCTTGAGGATCTCAGGCATCTCATCTTCCCGAACACATCTCCTAATGATAAAATCTGGACTTGTTTTGTATAACTCATTAGCAACCCATGAATATTTTGCACTGTCATAAATGATCTTTCTTTTGTCTCTTGCATTCATTATTGAAGGAAATTTCCCCGAAACTAAATAATTAGCAATGTCAGCAAACCAAGGAGTTTGAGTAGAAATTGCAAAAAGATATTCATCAGGGAATTGATCTTCAACTGGAGTATTGTCTTTGATGTTTTGGAGTCTAGATAGGAAATCAGCTACTGTGTTTTGTTTTCCAGGCCTATCTAGAATGGTAATGTTGAATTCGTGTAAAAGCAATAACCATCTTATGACTCTGCCATTAGTAATTGATTTGTTCATTAGATATCTAATTGCAGAGTGATTTGTGTGAACAAAAGTTTCATAGCCTGTTATATAGTGTCTGAATTTGTTTATGGCATGAACAATAGCTAGAAATTAATTTTCAGTTACAATATAGTTTAACTCTAAAGGAGTCAAATTTTTACTGGTATAGTAGATGGCATAAGGAATCAGGTCTTTTTGTCCCAATACTGCTCCTAGAGCTGTATCTGAGGCATCTGTTGAAATATGAAAAGGTAACTTCCAGTTAGGTCCCCTTAAAATAGGTGTTTTAGAGATTTTTGTTTTCAAAGTCTCAAAGGCTAACTGGCAATCAGGATTCCACTTGAATTCACAGTCCTTGGTAAGTAATTTGAAAAGTGGAGATGCTATCTTGGTGAAGTTTTCTATAAACCTTCGATAATATCCTGTAAATCCTAGAAAACTCCTAACATCTTTTTGACAACTTGGAATAGATAAGTTAGAGATGACTTCAACTTTTGACTCATCAAATCTAATCCCATCCCCTGAAATGTGATGTCCTAAAAAAATTCCTTCAATAAACATCATAAAACACTTCTCATGACTTAGTGAAAGATTTGCTTCTTTCCATCTCTTTAAAGCTTTTTCCAAGTTTGTTAAGGCTTATTCAAATGTGTTTCCATAAACTGTGAAATCATCCATATATACCTCTACACAATCATGTATTAGATCTAAAAAGATTCCTAGTACTGCCCTTTGAAATGTTGCAGGTGCATTGCATAATCCAAATGGAAATACTTGGTAAGCATAGGTACCCCAAGGATAGGTAAATGTGGTTTTGTCTTGATCTTCAAGTGCTACTTGAATTTGGTTATAACCACTAAACCCATCTAAAAATGAGAAGTACTTTTTTCTAGCTAATGTATCTAACACCTGATCTATGAAAGGTAGGGGAAAATGATCTTTAAGAGTAGCTTTGTTTAATTCTCGGTAGTCAATACATACCCTCCATTTACCATTTTTCTTTGGCACAATTACTAAAGGAGAAACCCACTGACTATCTGAAATAGGATAGATAAAGTTGACATTCAACAATTTCTGCAATTCTTCTTTAACAATCTCCCTAAGATTTGGATTCATCCGCCTTTGAGGTTGTCTGATTGGTTTACAATTTTCCTCTATGTAGATGTGATGAGTGCAAGTCTTGGGGCTTATCCCTTTCATATCAGTGTACTCCCATGCATATGCAGAAGAATGTCTCTGTAAAATCTTGACTAGCTCTTCTTGTTGAGATTTCTCTAAGTTCTTGTTTATGTTTAAGGTTTTTCCTGGAAATATCTCAATTGTAGAGTTGCCAAATTTATCCATGGAATAAAGAGACATCTGCCTTGATGATAAAAACTCAATGTTGGATTCTTCTTGAAATTTTTCATGCTTATATTTCGAAGAGGATTCAAAATTTTCTAAGGTATTCAAAATCTGGCTATCTTCACTAATTTCTGAAATTGTGAAGAGAGGTTGTAAGTCTTCCTCATCCTCTATCCATTGAGTATCATCTAATTCTGTAATTGTTCTTGCTGGAGGATACAAGGTAAATCATTTGGTTGAACTACCATCAGAGATGTACATATCACCGGATCTACAACTAATGAAAGCATCAGCTGTCGCTAACCAAGGTCTTCCTAATATAATAGGATGCCCTCCTAGATTATTCTTAGGAGTTAGGATCATAAAATCCACAGGATATTCCCAAGAATATAGGGACACTGGAATGTCTTCTATTACCCCATCAGGTTTGATCACAGATCTGTCTGCTAATTGTAATAATGTGGGTGTAAAAATAAGATTAGGAAGTTTCAGTTTATCCATGATTTGTCTACTCATAATATTGATTGCTTCTCCTAAATCAATAAGTGTGTTTTAGATCTCAATTCCATTGATGTGAATTTTAACAACTGGATTTCCTGGGTCAAGATACTTTGGAATAACAATCTTACCCATCATGATATCTGCTATTTTTCCTGCCAGTTGAATTTTCTTTGTCTCTCTTATTCTTTTTCATGTTTTCTTCATACTCAGCTCCTTTATTGTCTTTGCTAAGATTGGAATTTCTTTGATGGCTTGTAATAATGGGATCTTAATACAAACATTTCTCAGCTCATCTAGGAAATCATAATTAGGCACCATAATTTATTTTTCTACACCCTTATCAATTTGTAATCTTTCTGGAAAGGGAGGTGTAGAAGTGGATGTTGATGGCTGCTCTAATATAGGAGTTGAAATTATTGGTTCTTTTTGTTTTGATTTTTCAATGTTTGAGTCTTGGAAAGTTGTGTTCTCTTCAAGATTTTTATTTACCCGTAGAGAATATTCCTCAGAATTGTCTTGCTCTTGTATGATTACAAAAGGTTTCCTCTTTTCAAGTATTCTTCTATACCTAAGTTGAACATCACTAAGGTCTAAAGGAGTGATCAAATAAGTTGGAAACTGTTGGCCTTCTATCATGTATGTGTTTTGAGGATTTTTATTGTTGGGGTTTGGTATGGGTTGGGTAGGCAACTGATTTTTTTTCTGAGGGAATGGTAATGGAAGTGGTTGATTTTGATGTTGTGGATTTTGAGGATTTTGTTGAAAATTTTGTTGAGGAGGGAAATGTGGATATGGTGGATAGGATGGTGGATATTGGTAATACTGAGAGTATCTTCCATATGGATTTTGTGCTCCTTGCGCCCAAGTTTGTGATTGATTTTGAAATTGGGGCCAAGGTTGCTGCCAAGAATTCCAATTTGGTGGGGGTTGATTATACAACTGATCATGAAATCCTTGTGTTTAATGTCCTTGCCAAGGCCTCCTGGAGACAAAATTGACAGATTCTATGGAACTTGTAGGAGTTTCTTCTTGAAAGACAGCTTTAAGACCAGGAAGTGAAGGAAAACTCTTGGTCTCATGTTTTTCTGAACAAATTACACAAGTCTCCACAACTTTGGCATCCAAAGGGCACTCTCTCAAGGCATGTTTCTTTCTACATTTGGGACAAAATATTTCCAAGGCATCAGATTCAGATTTTTTCTTGTTTTGTAACTTAAGGGTGTCTTTTTGTTCACTAAGACTCCCCAAGATATCAGATTTCAATTCATCAAGCATATGTCCTATTTCTACCCTACTTACTGTCCCAGAAGCAGACTTACTTTCCCTTGCAAGAGCAGGGTCTCTTGGTCCTTTTACAGTTTTAGATTTCCCTCTTGAAATGTTAATACATAATTCAGCTATTTCCGGTAATGTGAGCTGAGATGTATCACCTTTTCCTATCATGTTGAGGATATATAACCATTCATCCCTAATTTTCTTCAACAAGAGAGATTTCAAGGTATCTTGGTCTAAGTTTTCCATTTTTTCCCTCTTGATGTTATAGTTAAACCTCTCCAACAAATCTTCTAAATTTTCATCCTTTTTTTGTAACATTTTAAAAACTTCCTCCTTATGGTTGACTGGCATACAGTAATCCAAATACCTCTCTAGAAATTATTGTTCCATGTCTTCCCATGTCCTAATAGAACTATTGATCAAACTCATAAACCACTTCAATGTTGCTCCTTTCAATGTTGAAGGAAATAGGTTAAGGTTTTGAGCATCTTGTAAGTAGTCATAGGTTCTATAGAGAACTTCAAATTCAAATAGGAAGGTTTCAGGATCTTAAGTTTTAAGTCCATAAGAGTTTGGAAGGACAGAGGGTGAAATTTTTTTCATAGTTGCATTAGTTTCTTCATCTACTATAGGAAACCCAAAAGAGCTTCCCATTTCTCTTCTACCTCTTCCTCTGCCTCCTTCTCCTTCTGCACCCCTACCTCCTTCTCCTCTACCTCTACCTCTGCCCCCTCCAAATAGTGTGTGTTCTTCATTAAATACTCCTCCTCCCCCTTCTTCTGCCATAGTTGATTCTTCTGTGGAAGTGGAAGAGTTTGTGCCTCTAGTAGGGATCCTTGAATCTTCTTCTAAGACAGGTTCAGTGGATGAAGTGGAAGGTATTTCTAATGGAATATCTGGTCTTAAGTCCTCTGAGAGTCTAGGATCAATAAAGGATGGAATGTGGGTTTGAGTTGAAGTTGTGCTGGCTCTTGGTCTTGATGAAACAAGTGGTGTTCTAGGAATCAAGCTTCTGCTTCTTATGAATCTACCCCTTGAGTCTCTTTCTCTATGCATGTCATTGTTTTTGGGAGGTAAGAAACAAAAATACATATTTTTCACTTCCCTGGCAACGACGCCAAAATGTGTGCTCAACTTAGTGTTCCTAAAGTGAGGTCATAAATTGTCAACTAGGGCTAGTAAATTATTGAAGTGAGGTGCACTATATGTGCCTAGGTATCTATTTCTCACTAAGTTGTGTTTAGTGTTTTTCTGATGTTTTTGGTTTTATGGTTTTATGTTAAAAAGGAAAAAAACCAAGTGTTGGTAAAGAGAAGTGGATGGTTACACTAAAACAGAGAAAAACCTATTCTAAACTGTGTATGGCACTAAAGAACAGAAAATGAAAAGCTTGATAATGACTCATAGTAAGGAAATAAATCACAACATGAACTCAATAAATCATAACATGAACTCATCCAATTCATTCATTAGAAATATGTTGGAATAGCTTAAGAAAAGGACAAGTTTAGTGCAAATGAGGTTCTCCTAAGTAAACAATCATCTTACCATATTACAAAGAATCTCATCCATGGCTGGAGGTTTATTGGAACACAATTGGGAAAGTTTATTTGTAGCACAATAATATTTCTACTCTGAATTAACTTGTAATGCTAATATTAATCCCTTCTGCAGCTCAACTTGTCACTACTAAGCCTCATTCGAAATTTAGAGATTTTCTAGAATAGTTTTTGGGAAAAGGCTTATTTGTGAAATTGAAAAGGATTGCAAAACAATCAAGGCCTTAAACTGATGTCACTAATTCCTATCCATATAATGATGCATTAATAGAAATTCAGAACAAGAGTAGTTTGTAAACAATGAAGGCCGTGAAGTCTAATTTTGAAAGTTAATACAACTTAAAGAACAATGGATAACACTGAACTAGAATGCAATTGATCAAACTTGAAACACAGTGACCACAACTAAACTAGAATTCCATTATCTTAACTTGAAATACAGTGAACTGGAACTGAACTAGAATGCCACTAATCTAACTTGAAATACAGTGAACAGAGTTGAACTAGAGTGCCATTATCAAACTTGAAATACAGTGACAGAATTAAACTAGAGTGACATCTACCTCTGGAGTATTTCAACTGAACTAAAATGCAACTAATTCTGTGAAATAATACAACCCTATCTCGTTCAATATGAGTGATATTTTGGAATAGTTTGTAAAAACAAGTCTAGTTGTATCTTTCAATGCAAATGAGCATAAAACATAAAGTTTCGAAAAAAATGCAATTAACTCCTAAAATACTACAGTTATATCTCATCCAATCTTAGTGGTATTTTGGAATAGTTTGTAAGGATAAGACTGACTGTGGCATCCACTGCATGTAAGTATAAAAACACAAAGTTCAGAAAATTGATTAAACTAGGAATGAAACAAGGCTAAGTTACTTATCTAAACCATATGAACAAAGCTTCTCAGGTAGCAGGGGCCCTCTACCACCGGATTAGCACGCAAATCTACTCAAGATTGACTCAGCTCTTGCAATAAAGTGATGCTTCTTTCATTAAAGGAGAAATTATTCAAAAAACAGAGTATTATGGTCTTCTGAGATCTAGCAACAAAACAAAATCTAGCTAGCCATCTCTCGGTCTCCCGAGCCATACTTATAATAAAATTACATAACTGTTTTTGAGATAAAACAGGAATAAATGTCATTCCCAACTAAAATCAAAATAGAACTTTCGTGGTGGTCTCGTACTATGATTAAGGACATCTATACAGTCCTTGTCCTATTAGAAGTCTATCTCCTAGTTTTGGTTTCCCACGTGCATAACCACCTGTAGACTCAAGCTCAGACTTCGTGGAGAGAAAGAAATGATGGGGGAGTGATGTGGAATATGACCATATGTGTTTTTCCTTGAGGTGATACCTAGAACCTGCATAAACATGAAGATAGTTGCGGAATAGGCGCCTGGCTACAAAATGACTGCTTTCTATAGCCAAGTCTAGTCAAAAATTACTACAACAACAAAATCATGAAAACATAGCAAGTTAGTCATTATATAAATTCTTAAATTATTCCTAATCAACCCTATTGATCATTTAAGCCTGTAATTGATGAGGGACAAAGGAATTGAAGTGAAATGTGGTGGAAAAGAAGGACATCTTTAGGGCTCAACAGTCCTCCCAATAGTAGCTCTTCAAGATGGTGTGTTTGAGCTTCATAGAGTATGTGTGGCTGAAATAGAACTCTTCATAAGCCCTTTGTATTACTTCTCCTTGAGCTTGGAGGCTCTACACAAGAAGATCCTACCATGATTATAGATGACTCCATCTAATATTGAATAGATTTCATCATGTACCAAGTCATCAAGAACCATGCAAGTATGAAGATCCTTGGAATATTCCACCAGCAGTTGGGATTTCCAATATGGATCTAATTTGCCCAACAATGACAGCACTGATAATGTGTCATTTGAAATTTCTGCCATGTTTCTGCTCTCCTCCTTGACGTTCCCCATGTCAAAGGTGTATGTTGGAAGGTCATGCCTCCCATTTTTCTCCTCTTTGACATCTCTCATGCCAAAGGTATAAGGTGGAAGGTTTCCATTACTTCCTTGCTGCTCTTCTTGCATATGCACATGCTCAAAAGAAAATGAAAGTTCTTGGAAGTTAGTCTCCCATGGAAGGCTATCATCTACCCAAAACCTCCTTGGTTTTGCCAAAGTATGCATGTGTGACCACCATCCCTCATCGTGTATGGAAGAGGATTCTCCAAACAAGTTTGTCATGTGATTCAAGAATTGCCTTACTTGCTTCATGATGTTGTCATCCTTCGTTCTTGTAGCATATTTTCTTAGCACAGTATGAGATGAAAGACTGAATAAGGGTGATAAGGGAAAAAAAATTTCCCTCTCCTTGAGCCTTCCCCATACTCTCAGTGTTGTAGTATGGTCTTCTAGTGCTCCCTCCCTCCTTGGATCTATGAAAGGAGCATCAATGCATGAAAAATATTTCATCAAATCTGAATCAAGTGGTCTCCCAGGTGGTATGCCACAAGATAATGATGTCTCATGGCTCATTCCCATGTGAAAAATAGATGGGAACATCTTATTACTGCTTCCACTGTGCAAATCTATCTCTGATTTTTGTGTCGAAGTATCATGATAATGGGGTATCACTCTTATGGATGCAAGAGTGTTTTTGATTGGAGCAATTCCCCCATCTCCTTCTCCATGTAATAGAGGATCACCTCCCATCATATCAGTGTTGTGATCCTTCATCTTCTATCCTTCACCCACCTTTTGCAAGATCTCACAGTCTAATGTGCTCCCTTTAGATGTAGTTAACTCATGCACACCCATCATCTCCTTGGTGTCAAGAGTCTTGATCACAAATGGTTGATCTGCCATAGTGTGTGTTCCCAAAAATGGATTCAATGTTGGGACACATTCCTTCCATTTTTTTGTCTCATTGTCTTTCATCATAGATATATGCTTCTCATTCTCTTCATGTGTAAGATCCTTGGGGCCTTCTTGTACAAGATCCCTCTTAGGGGAAGCAATGGCTTCATCTCCATCTCCCAATAAAATTAGATATCCTCCTGCTGTCACAATGCTAGAAGATATTTCTAGCTCTTCTTCTTTCTTCTCCTCATCAATGGAGCATGCCTCATCAATAAGAGATCATTTCTCTTTATCTCTCCTTGAAAAAGGAACCCTCATGTCTTCCTCTTGAGAAGAATGTTCTTATTGAAGTGGGGCATTTTCCCTTGGCAAATCATATAGAAGATCTTTAACCCCCTCAACAATGTTCTGGAATGGATTTATCTTCATGGATCCTTCCATATCATGCAAAGGTTCTAAATTATTGGGCTTATTTTTCTTACCCAATGAAATTTCAGATGGCTTAGAATTAAATATTCTCACTAACCTCCTAGTGAACTTTGCATAAGTAGAGATGTTTACATTTTTCAATGAGAAGATTAAAATAACCACCAGGCATAAGGCTTACCTTGGAGGTGTAGTGTTTCTAATCTTATGGATTCTTCTTCAGAAACTTGATGCAGCTGGAAATATGTGTCTAGCTTCTTTACCTGAGACTTGTCTGAGCTCTCGGGTGATCCATCAAATGTAGGTAGGAAAGTCCTACCCAAAGTGTGTTGCATGCACCCTCTTCTTCTCTTGTATATGTTGGATCTTCTTTATTATTTTATTTGACAAAAATCTGGGAATATTAGATTCTCTTTGAATCTTTTAGACTGAGATTCATATTCTTGGAGATAGTCACCAAGAGTCTCCTCTTTTGGTGTCTCTCCTTCTGCTTCTTCTCTTGCTAGGAATGTAGGCATGATACAACGTTGCAGATCTGATTTTGTGGATGAATGCTCACACACCAAGTATGAAGAATTGGGGCTTCCTTCATGTGCAAATATCTCCAAATTATTTTCATGTATTTCTTTCCTCATTCCCCTGATTTCATTCTTAAGCTCATACATAGCTTGGAACATAGTTTTTGAGAACTCTTTCGCTTTCATTCTTCCAGATAAAGGGGTTTGACCCTTGTATTCTTTGTATTTAGTGTAATAAATCTTCTTCTTCAGTATTTTATTTCATGAAAAGATATATTGGATTCTTAGAATGAAAATCACAGGCTGTGCCAAAATGATTGCTCTGATACCGTTGTAATATCCCAAAACGGGAATCATGCAACAATACTAAACAATATTGCTCAGAAATAATGCAGTTCAAAAAAATAAAATTAGGAGGCCAATATGGAGGCTCAATAATGACATTTACATCAGAAATTCAGAGTTATATTGAAGCCCATGAGTTATAGAACAGAAAATAGAAGACTTTACATGAAGAAATCCTAAAAAATGAGGTGTTGCAACCATAGATTAAGACTGAACAAGCTTGAAAACACTATTTTATTGGCTAAAATCAGATGTAAATTACACTTTAGATCTAGAGAAGATTTATGTACAAAAGGTTAGATCTATATTAGATCTGTACACTAGAAAGGATACTTTACAAATGCCCCTTGGGGTTTTTAGCAAAAAGTGAAGTACATGGACTAGATCTGAGATCTAATGCAACAGATTTGTAGAATGATTCAGAAATTCTAAATTAAATACAAAAAAGTTCAGTTCAGATCTGAATATTACATGGATTAGATCAGAAATCCACGGATCACCATAGTGAAGGGCAGATTCCCAACACTAGATATCTCTCCTCCAAAAGTCTGCCAAAACACTCTGCAACTTCTCACTTACAAATAATGTATTACTGGAAGAGAAACTGTGTTTTTGGATTTAGAACATAGGTGGCCTCAAGCCAATATCTGAAAAATGTGCTCCAATCATCCAATACTCTCTTGTCAAGGGGATAAAAGGTTGTCCCGCGAAAAAGAGGCACTAGAATGGCCTAGATCTGAGTAGATCTAGCCTCCACTTGCTGTAGCTTACAAATACAACCAAAACCTCGACAGGATCTGCATTGTAGTTGGAACAAAAATCTTGGCCTTCATCCTGATATGGACAAGAAATGCAAGACTCTTCCAAGAGGCCTCTCAAGGAAAGAGATGGGATTCCTAAATAGGAAATCCTTGTGCTAAACAACACTATTCTCTGCTAAACAGTAAGGAGAATAAGAAATGTATAAACAGATAAAATATTCAAAAAATGATAATCATCAACCAACCTTCTCACGCTCTCCTCCCCTTCCTTATATAAGTTTGTGAGCTTGCAAAACCCTAAACCATCTCAATGAAATAACTCTTTTCACATGAACATCTTCCAACTAAAACTGCGTTGTGCCTTAATGAAGATCACTCCTTCTTAACAACATTTTTGATTTGGTCATGGTTGACCCAGTCAAATGTCTCAGCCCCTTTCACACATAAGGGTGTTTATTTGGAATAGCCCAGATTTAGATTTGTTCACATGTGGCATTGATTTATTTGTTGTTTTTAGGAGTTTTTATAATCCTCCTTTACACATTTATTCATGAAACAGAAAAGTAAAACAAAATTGAATATTCCAATTAGCTTGGGCTAATTGGGAATATTACATAAATACTAGATGAGGGCCTCATTTTTCATGTTGGTTAATGTTGGTTCTCACTTGTTGAACTGAGCATAAGCTCTGAGTTGTATAGATTTTTTGGCTTCAGAGCCTATTAATCATTTTGGAGTGAATAAAAATGGAGCCAAGCAATTTGCAGGATTCATGAACTTGAATAATGGTGATGTTTTTCTTATTTTGTTATCATTTTCTTCTATTTTACATATTGTTTCATCCTTCTCTTGCATTAGAACATAAGTTTTAGCTTAAGGTATGCTGTCAAAGTTCATTAAGTCTGTCTGCTTCTCTTGCTTTCATGTTTTCCTCTGCTAGGTTAGTTTAGAGAATTATTAGTTGCTCTGTATACCCACTTATGCTTGTTTATCTTAAATATGATTCAATGAAGCACATGTCAAAGTAGTTTTATGGTTAGCCATGCTCTTTGTCATTACTTAAACATTTTTTTAAGGTTTTTCACTTTGAAGTATTGCTGATTAGGTTTAGCTAAAGAGGTCTATGATTCACCATGCCCTTTTTATCATCTTAAATAGTTTCTTTGGAGGTCTTTATAGCTTGATTAATGATGTTAGGAGTTCCCTCTTCTTTGATCTATTATATGTGTTTATCTTAGATGTTTTCTTTGCCTGAAAGTGAAATCACTAGAGACTATACAAGTTTATTTCTCTCTAGGGTTTACCGGATTGTTGCCTTGATGTTTTCTTGCTAGGGTTTAGTCAAAGAATTATGGTATGCCCTGTCTTTGGTCTTGTCTTCATGCACAACATTCTTATAAACCTTTCTTGTTGTAGTATTTGACAAAGGATTCTTAATTTCCCTTTGCGCCTACTTTGTTCACAATTTTATGTTCATTCCACTCACCTAAGCCTTGAAGATCCATTCAGCCTTGTTAACTTGCCCTCCGAAGTATCCTTGACCTATTGTTGTGCCTTTCTAGACCTATTTTAGACTCCATATCCTGATGGTCTAAACCTCTCCTACTCTATCCGTTTTCCTTGACAACCTACCCAACCAATCAAAACAAACAAACAAACCCTAAACCTAATAGCTAGCCTAAAATCAAAACCCTAAATGCTATCAAGTTACATCCTTTACACAAGCATAGAGAGAGCCCTCTCTAAGTCTAGTAAGTTTAGGTCCTAGGACTCCAAAGACTGGTTTGATGTTACACTTGTACATTTTCCCTTGCCAATATGACAAATTACGAGGACCTAACACATCACATCTCACATTTCGCAACTTTGGCATTATCGCATTTCACTCCCTCTTTGTTAACACTTACCTCTCCCAACCACCAATTGCGAAATTACTATAGGATTCTGCCACATCATCGCTATCGCAAATCGTATTCTGCAGTTTCTATCCCCATCGCATATCACATTTCTCTCCCCCTCCCGAACAACACTTTCGGTACTCCTCCATCTTTGCGATATTGAGATATTGCGATATCGCATATTGCATATCGCATTGCCACCCCCTATTACAAATTTCCCATCACACTTTTAAAAGCCTCCCTCTCCAATGAATTTTTACGATATTAAAATTTTTAATAAAGTTTTAAACCCCTTTTTCACCCCCTAATCCTTGTTTCATGTGGTTAATCCCTTCATTAGTACCCTTACCCCTTTCTTCTCCAAATTGCAAGCAACACCTCTTCAAATTAGAATTACATCATGAATAGCTGCATAGATAGGAGAATGATAGATAGAACAGGGTTTGTTTAGCTGATTGGCCAAGTTAAGTGCAGTTTAAATTAGTTTCCTTTCTGCCATTTCTTTTCAGCAAGTTAAATTAGTTTCCTCTCCATCATTTCCTTTCTACAATTTAAATTATTTTCTTTTCTGCCATTTCTTTTCAGCAAGTTAAATTAGTTTCCTTTCCATCATTTCCTTTTCGCAATTTAAATTAGTTTATTTTCTGCCATTTCTTTTCAACAAGTTAAATTTAACTTCATATCTTTGGTGCTATTGAACATAGCCTTCTTCTTTGAAAACACCATTCTAAAATGTTGATTTCACATAATGTTTAAACAAATAATTTCTAATGTGATTCTAATGAAAAAATAGTTTTTATTTTACTTAGACTTGAAATTTAAGGATATGCTAAGTGAAACCCTTTTGCCCTAACCTTTCCTTTTTTCTTTTGTATGGACTCATCAACTAGAAAATTTATTTTTTACGCCTATTTTTATATAGCTACTGATCCTTATTGGATCATTATATTATTTTTCATCCATCTCAGTACTTTTAGGGTGAAAAAATAGAAAAAATCATATTACAAAAGTAATTTTTGTAATGGGGCCCACTTTGGAGAATTGTGGTAAAAAAACTTTTGGCGCTATTTTGATGCCTTAAATGATTTTTTTTGGGAATAAAACTCTTTTTTGTAAGTGTTTCACCCCTTTAATTATTTTTATACTTGAATATATTTCCAATGGTGCAAGAATCATATCAATTGGATATTAAACACAAAAGTTATGCCTCCTAAAAGTTGACCTATCATGATTGACCACCATAATTCAAGAGAATGAAATATCAACCCTCATTACTCATGGAAAATGGGATAGCAATGTGGACCCTATGTAGAATACTATAGAAGGGTCAAGTTATAATTTATATTGAGGTTTGAATGAGTCAAATTTAACTCCTAGTTATATTTTTGGTTGTTATAACCAAGTCACTAGGACAAAATTGGGTTTCATTCTATTCGAGTGCATTTTATTTTATAGTAGAGAAAAGTAGATCATATTAGATAGAGACAATGTAGAATAGAGAGTGTTTGTGTTAAATTGCATAATATATAACATAATTCTCACTTCTTTATATTTTCAACATCTCTATTCATATAAAGAGAGAGCAAAGTATCCTCACATTCTAGTTTGGTTTTCTCCTCAAAGGGTTTTTCAAGTCATATCTTGGTGTTATTGTGGTTTGTGAGAGATTTTTTTATATGTTACCTATTTTCTTTATTTTAGAATAGAACAATTTAAAAAAACATATAATCAAAGGAAAATAACCCTCTAGTATACATTTTTATATTTAAATATGTTTTTTCATGTATTTTATGACAAATAGTATAATGAAATCCTTTCGTGTCATTTCTTTTTAGAAATTTAATTTAGTTTCCTTTTTCATTCTTTTCTGCAATTTATTTTAGTTTCATTAAAGTGTGATAGAATTCAACGAGAAACCCTATAAGTAGCACCCTTTCATAGAGAAGAAGAGGATGACATGAGTAGAATTCATATTTTGTTTATATAGCATTGTCACCTCCAAGTTTGTACGGACCCCAGGTTGATAAAGTAAAGTAGGATAGCCCCTAGGAGTTGCAACACTCTTGGTGCAATACCAAGGATCACCACTTTTTGACGTTGTTGTCGGGGAGGTGTCTAGTGGATGCTTGGATTTTTTTAGCATTATTTTCTGCTTTCCTTTCTTTTCATGTTATTTTAGAAATATTGAAAAATACAAAAAATATCTAATTTTCATGCCTCGTAGGAGTAGGAATACTCAAAGACAAATATTACCTAAAACCCCCACATCACCTCCTAGCCACCCTTCACTCTTCTTCAGTGGCAGTGAGATTTAACTTTCTTATAGGAGAGCCTTCTGAATACTCTGAGGAACCTATTAGGGAAGAAGAAGAAGACCTTGGTCCAACTGAGGGACCTGCTTCACCTATCTTAACCATGGCTGGGATCTAGAAAGCCATTCTCATAAGAGAGGCAGATGGGGAAACTAAGATGAAAAACATTAGCCTCTCAACTCTTCCACACTTCCATGGACTTACCTCTGAGGATCCTGACACATTCATGTTTGAATTTTCTGTTGTCTATAGGACTTATGACTACACCTCTGATGATCAGAAGTTGAAGTTATTCCCATCCACCCTTAAGGATGCAGCCTTGCCCTGGTTCATGGGTATGCCTGGGGAAAACATCACTACTTGGGCATAGATGTAAGAGACCTTAAACAACAAGTACAAAGGCTATTGTAGGTCTAAGGAAACTAAGGATGATATATTTAGGATGACTCAAGGGCCTGATGAATCCTTAGAGGACTATGAACATAGGTTTCAATTAAACTATAAGAGAGCTAACTGTACTCTTGATCCTGCATCATTTCATCTTGTAATTCTTAGAGGGATCAAAGAAGAGATGATAGAAACCTTGAATATGCTATCAAGGGGAGATATCTACTAACTTCCTTATGAAACAATAAAAAAATATTTTCCGGAACCATTCTAGGGCATTTAGGAATACGGGTAGAGCTGGTCAAAACACATCCAATACCCCTTCCTCTTCCACCTCCATAAAACATGAGATTGGAAACATGATATAGGACTTCAAGAGTGAAATGTTGCACACCCTTGATTTGCAAATGGACACAATTCATGTCAAAAGGAAGCAAGAGGAAGCAGATAGATCCCTGGCCATATTTTTTCCTAGATGTACCTGGAAGCACCGAACACCTAGACTTAACATTGTATATCAAGGTGGGGAAGCAATGCTAGAGAAAGTCTGTTTCATCAACTAGAGAAGGCCTCAAGGCCCTCGGTCATATCAACAAGGTATGCAAGGTGGACCTTAGTCTTACTTTCACAAGAATTAGAGTGCACCCATGCAACCTTGGTACACCCCCACTCCTCCATCCTGGTCTACACCTTCTACTTGGCCTTACAACCCTCCATATCATCTTCATACAGTGAATCAACCATTTCAGTAGTATGTTCCTCAACAACCTCAGTGGAACAATCCATCCCAAGGGTGGAGGCCTCAACACAGTGAACCACTTTCTCTAATTCCTCCACCCCAAACTCAACCTCAGCTTACTCATGCTTCTCCACAACCCAATTTGAACCCACAAAGAAGACATGAAAAAAAGGTTCCTAGTGGAGAAACATCCTATCTAGCTTATGTTGAGGAGATACAGTAGGTTAATCTCAGGTTGGGAAGAGTACTCCCAGAAAACCATCCTCCATCTCCACCTATAGAGTTTGAGGAGGAAAAGGAAGAAGGTAACACTTAGATCCAACAACCTCATTTTACTGAGCTCTTGATCCACCCTAGTCGGCACAACCCAGAGGAGACTGAACTCCTCAGAGAATTGGAAAATTTGTGTGTATAGATACCACTTCTCCAAGCCATTAAGGATGTCCCTATCTACAGTATGCTCATCAAATAAAATTGCTTCAAGAGACCTGGGAGAAAGAGGAGAGATACCCCTACCATCAATGTGGTAGGACAGCTATCCGACCTAAAGTTGGGAAGGGTGATCCTTCCAAAGTACCTGGACCCTGGTAGTCCAGTTTTTTATTTGCACATCAATGGTGTCATAGTCCCCAACACTCTGATTGATATGGGGGATACCATCAATGTCATGACCAAGGAAACTATGTTGAAACTGAATCTCCAAGGGACTTGGAGGAAAACCACAATAGTTCTCCAACTCGCAGATCGGTACACAACAACTCGGGAAGGAATTTTTTAGGATGTTGTGGTTACCATTAACTCTTGGGAGTATCCTACAGATTTCCCAGTCCTGAAACCATAAATCAAGTTTAATGGTTATCCTCTCATCTTAAAAAAACCTTGGTTAGCCACTGCAAATACTTATATTAGCTATCAGGCCGGAAACATGACTATAAAAATGGGCCTTTGTCTAAACAGCTAGTGTTATATCCTCCATCTCAGCCTTTCATTGAACATGTTATACCTATACGGTTGGAGGATGAAGAAAATGAGTTATATAACATTGCCCCTGTGTGTATTGTTATCGCTCTAGTAACTCTCAAGTTGTATGATTATGGTTTTTAGTCAAAGAATTCTAGAGGTAACCACAAACCTACTTCAAACTCTAGGATCTAGCCTTCCTAGGGTTCAGAGAGGGCTCTCTCTTTAAAGTTTAACTTTATTTTAATTTTTGAATATTAGGCAAGTTATGAAAGTACAGTTTTGGTTTTGTTTTGATAGATTTGGTGGGAAAAATCACTTGAAAGGATGGATAGTGGGAAATCTATTTGTCCATTGGGCTAAGGAGTCAAAATCATGGAAACAGAACTAGGATTAAGGGCAAAAAGGTCAAATGTCTTCAGGTCAAGATAGATAACCCTTGGAGATCTTGGAAAGTTGTTTTTGTGAGATGGTATGATCGGGATAAAGGGCACTTAAGAATCCTTAAATCCGGAAAAGGAAGTAGTAGGAAGAGGTCAAATGAGAGAGGGAGCAGCTAAGGGTTCCCTACATTGGAAATCAGAGGAAAAGATATAAATGATAACTAGTTAAAAATAGGGTGCTTTTAACAAATCCTGTAGTAATACTCCTAGTTATACATTCAGATTTATAATAAACATAGATGGATGCATGTAACAAAGAAATAAAATAATGAAAAGTGAGGAAATATTTCACTCCAAATAGCTCATCACAAGAATCCTGAAGTATGATGCCAATTTGGTTTGATCCAGCCTGCTACTCGAAGTTTTGACACACAAAATCTTTAAAGTCTAAGAAGAAATGTCTATAACAATACCAAAAATTTTATTCCACCCAAAATACTTCTAAAGATGAAGTATTTATACATAATGTTTTACAAAATATCCTAGAAGACTTCTAGGAATTTTCTTCGGAAAATAAAATATCTTTACAATAATAATAGAGACACCTTTTTTCAAGATGCTTTCCGGATTATCCACAGTATTGAGGAACATGTGTTGACGTTTCGAACCCCAACTGGGATCCATCATTCTAAATTGTCCTGATGATGGATCCCAGTTGGGGTTCGAAACGTCGACACATGTTCCTCAATACTGTGGATAATCTGGAAAGAATCTTGAAAAATGATCACCACAGAAGTTTAAAAGCCAATAGAGACACCTGCTTAACAAATCAACAAGCTGTCCTATTTTATCCAAAAGAAATAGAAACAAATTGAGGATAAGAAGCAACTAGCTGCCTTAGTGTCCTCCTTGCTGGCCTTTAGATATTTTTAGAATCTGATCTGCCTTGTCTAATACTCTTTCTCAGATACTCTTTATTCACTGAAACTCTTTAACCAAAAAAAAATTGTTTTACTGCCTTAAAGAAAATATGTTTTGAATGTTAACTTAGAAAGCAATTTTTTTTGTCTTTATTTCATCTGCTTTCTTTTGTCCTTCACAGTAAGTCTGTGAGTGCTTGCCAATCCTCATTTTTAGGAATTTGAATATTCTTTAATTTCCTAAAGTTCTCATCAGCTTCTGTATATCTAGCAAAGGTTGGCTTGATGACAAACAAGTTTTTGATCTCATGCTGTAAGTAAAATAAATCTTAAAAACTCTTAAGTAACACTTTTCTTGTTGGGATGCCTTGACCTGTTGGTTTATTTAATTGTTCCCTGGAAAATTCTCTTATCTTCTTATCATAGTCATTTTGAGGCATCGATTTATCATTAATAACCATGATATCAGGAAGTCCTTTTTGTCTCAAACTTGTGAACTTAACCATGAACCTGGTTATGGAAGTATACATGCCTTCACACTTTTCTTCAAGTTTCCTCATCAAATTTCGCTTTGTTGTGACTTTCCTAATTTCTAGGATAGTTGCAGTTCTATCTATGATTATAAGTTCTTCCAACTCCTGTCTATTTTTGTTGTTAAGGAAATTGATTGGCCTTACAGCTTGCTCTGTTTTGTTAGCCAAATCAGTTTGAGTCTTTTGAATTTCGGCTTGGGCTACCAGTAATAATTCTCTTTGCTAAAAAATTACCTGAATTGAAGGCCATACATCATGGATGGCTTCAATGATATTATTCCAACGGTAATTTTTGATGTATGATATCTGATTCTTCAAAGTTAACTCCTTTTGCAACTTCTTTATCTCTTCACTCAATCTGCTGGAATTTTTTTCATGTGTCTTAGCATTTACCTGAGCTAATTTGTTTGACTTTTCAATATTTTCAACCATTTTTTTCAACCTGTTAATCTCATTTGTCTTTAAAGACATCTCTTCTATTGATTTCACTATCTTGCTGGCCTCATCAGTAGGTTGTACTGTTGTTGTAGAAGATTTAGTGTGTTGGTGTCCCATGTTTTGATAGTTTGGCAAATCAAAAGACAAGGCAAAATTAGAACCAATATTTAGAGTCCTAAGATCTAGTCCTCCTGTTCTCAGAGAGGGATCTCTTGAATATTTGTTTGAAAAGTTTTATCTTGTGTGCTTTGAATATTGGTTTTAGACTAGTTATTAAGTGCAGGTGTTTTTTTCTTTGTTTGGTTGGATGGAATTGATACAACAGAACATGAAAGGTCTATGAAAGATATATAGGACAGAGAAATATCTAGTTCATTGGGAAATGGAGTTAAGAAGAGGTCATAACATACTCATCAATGGATATGGGATATCAAAGGGAAAATCTAACTTGACCACAGGATCCTTTGTTTTTGGAATGAGATGAACATTAATAATTTGGAAAGAAAGGTTTAATTCTCAACAAGGGGAATTCGAAAGCATAATTTGAACAATAAAGAGCTCTTTGATAGACAGGGCTAACCATAAATTCTAAAAATCACACCTTTAAGAAAATAATGATTTCAAAACAACTTTTAAAATGAAATCTAAGATTCGGGGAACACCCTATTTCCTCAAAGATTTTATTTCAAATGACTTAGAAAACATAAAAGATTCATTGATAATTGCAGTCATAGAAGAGGGAACACCTAAAAACATCTATGATCATAATTATAATGACCTTTAAGCCAACTCTTTAAGTGAGGACAAAGGGCAAGATCAAAACGGACCTCTTTGATTCACTGTAAGCAAAGAACTTCAAAGGGAGACTTCAATAACAGTTTTTAAGTGGCAGAAGACAAGAAGGGAGAACCATAAATCATGTTGAAACCAACTATTCAAACTATTAAGGAAATAAACAAGCATGAAGACTAAAGAGAGAGATTAAAGACTCTAAAATACTTCAGTAGAAGAAAACATAAAACAGTGAAGGATGAAAAGGTCTAAGGTGCTTCCAAGAGTCATTTCTTAGCCTAAAAATTTCAACCTACTGTAGTAAGAAGTTATGGAACATAATGAAAACAGGGGAAAAACATTAAACAGTTCAGAATACTTCACCAACAGCCAAGCTCAGGGATCCAATGATAGAGCCTTCTCAGTCACAAGCATGCAAGAACATCATCAGGGCTTCCAAGACTTCAATTTCTTCTTCAACTTCAATAGATTATGTATTTATTTCAGAGATTTTTAGTATTAAAACTGATGATCAAACAACAACCAACCAACCAACAACTTCTCATCTTCTACAGAAGTATTTATAGAAGAATGAGGAGGTGAGATCTAAAAAAAAATATTAAGAACAATTAATGCAAAGTGATGACTTCTCGGCCTTTGAAGGGCTCAATGATGAATTTTTACAAGTGTTTCACTGTATTAACTGTTTTACAATTAATATAAAGCTCAGTGGGAGCTTTATTGACTTTTAGGCTCTGCGTAGTGTTTGGAGTAACTCTGCAGATATTTCTGCATTTATTTCCTTGTAGAAGTAACTCTCTGGCTGCACTAGAGGCGAATATCTAATTGTCTTCAATAAGTTCAGCCTCTGTTTGAATGCTTTGAGGCGGCAGGTGGCTCTGTGGTAGCTGGGAGGAATCAATTTTCCTCAGATGTGGCGGTGGAGGCCTTTCTGTCTATTAAACATTTATGATTTTCTTTAATGGTGTTTTAATTCTAGGATTTAGGCTTTTTGATAATCATTCTTAGCTGTAATTCCAAAATCTGTCTTCAATCTTCATTCTGCTATGCTATGCCTTCAAAAACTGATACTCTTTAATTATCTTTCTCTTCACGATGTCTTGTTGATGTGCAGGGCCGCGCAGGGCTCTTTATGGTATCGACGCCCATAAAGCGTTGATAAAATGTGGAGTGGAGCCCTTTTAATCCCTTTCCCTTTGATAACCATAGGCGAGAAGATCATGACCTTTGGTCGTCTTTTCCTTCGCAGTATGAGAAAAACTTGTGAAACAAACCAAACATTAAGAAATCCTGCATAATTAGGTTAAAATGATTTGGAGGCTTCGGGGAGGAGCATAGCCATTGGATGAAAGCATACAATGGTGGAGATATGCGTAGAAAGGAAAAAAGGAGAGCGGGAGAAGAATAAGGTGGAGCCATTTTGGACTGTCCGATCCGGACATGTGGACAGTTCAGATTCAATCGGAGAATCGCAATCGGGGGTGGCGAGCGAATGGAGCGATTGAAACATGCGATGCGACGAAGCGGAAGCCATCGATCTAAAGGTTAGATCAATGGTGGAGAATGAATCGGGGTATGGCCAATCAGTGAGAGAAATAAGTGGACGCGATGTGAAAGTTGCAATGCCATTGAAAACCTCTGATGCGATGGAGCACTGGCTGCTTGATCGCCTTTCGATCAACGGCGGGGATTTTTTTATAGAATAGACCGGTGGTAAGACCCTTATAATATATAAAAACTCAAACTTTCAAATAAAACAAAGGTTTTATGCTTCGGGGGTGGAAAATATGTATAAGGTGGATAGGCACCCCACTGTGAGGCCTTTGGACTTTACGGAATGTAATATGCCCGGGGTGTACATAAAACAAAAGGGCCAATCACAATCGGGCCATCGGGCCTGGTCTTTCAATCAACCCATTTGAATATTTGCGATGCGATTGGTGCCCCGGATATTTAACACTTGGTCCCTGGTGGAAATTCATATGAAATGAAAAGACGGGGGGAGATTTTATACATATAAGTCCTGATCGCATCAGAAATTTTGATGCGGCCTTTTCAATCAACCCATTGTATTTTCTCCGATTGCGATTGCATGATCGATCTTTTTAATCTACCCATTGAAATATTCAACACGCGACTTTAGTTTTTTAGATTAAACTTTGGAAAAATGGGTTTTAAGACTTTTACAAAAGAAAAATGGATTGGGAATGAAATTTTACAAGGTTTTAAGTGTCGAGGCGGGCTTTATGGTTTATATGAAAGATAATATAATCGGGATTTTTAAACACAAAAAAGGCTAATCGCAATCGAAAATTTGGTCCATGGCAAAAGACTTGCGCACATTGAAATTTTGCGATGCGATAAGCGTCTTGAGGGGCTTAGCACCTGGTTCTTGGGTGAAGGCATGTGGGGGAAGTAGTTAGGACTTAGCCCAAGCGACTTAAGTCCATAATAATAAAACTTTTTTTTATGAAATTTTCAAAGTTTTTAATGTATTTTGGAGGTTTCGGTAAGGTTAAAGAGTGAGTCTTTAACTTTATAAAAGTGATTTTCATGAGGGGAAGAAGAGGAATCATAAAAGCAAGGGAGTTTTAATGGAGAAAAAGGGGAGAAAATGAAGGTTTGAGAAGGGGGAAAATGATGGTTTTTCAAAAGTTACTTCTCTGAAATCAACAGAATTTCTGAGTATAAAATGGGAACAACAATGAAGATTTTGGACAGAGGCATAAGGCCTTCAAGAGTCTTCAAGAGCCAACACTTTTTAGTAATAAAATTTGTTCCTTGGAGGCTCAAAAATTCTTAGCCACCTTTTGCTATAATCAAATATTATAGGTGGCTAACACTGGCTCCACTTGGGGATGATGCCTTCTTGAAGGCATCAAGAACTTCATACTTGCATTCTCTGGGAGGCTGATCAGTTGCCTCATCCATTGGGCTGCCTTTCTTTGATTGAATGATCTTCTTTTGCTCTGGAAATGCTAACAACCATGGAAAAAAATGGATCTTTCATCAACAAGCTTTCTACCTACCCAATACTACTGATCTAACATTTTTTCTTCCTTAGAGTGCACTTGGATTAAAAAACTCTCTTACAACATTTTATTCTTTTTGAAAGCAAAAAAAAAATTCTAATATAGCTCTACTTCTTATTTCTCCATGGACTCAGATTAAGCAGTTGAGCCCATATGCTTCTCTACCTAATCTACTGATCTGTTAGGATTATACAGTCTAACATATTTTTATTCTCTAATTGCTAAAGCAGAAATTAAAAAGAAACAAGTTAGGATTTAACAGTCTAACTTGATGCTGATCTATGGCATAAAAACAAGCTGCACATAGATTATTATTTGCAGAAAATTAAAAAAAAAATGATGAAGGCTTATGATTAAAAATTCAAAGCACTTCCTTCATCTTTTTACAGCTCTGTTTTGAATTTATTTGAGTTGTTTCTCCTTTGCCATCTGGTTTAGATTTTGAGCTAATTAGAACCAAATTTTTACATCTTTTGACTCATAATTTGAAACAGATTTGAGTCATCTCTCTTTGGAAACCTAGGTTCAGATTTTGAGCTTGTTTGAACCTTTAATTTCTATCCTAATCTATCTATTGATAATCCAAGATTAAATGGTTTGGCAAATCGAATTCACTATCCTATCAGTAGAAAATTTAAATCTAATTAGTCAAGATTAGGCTGTATGACTAATTAGAAGTGTGTTTTTTCAGGAGTGGCATTTAAGCTTGCACACTTTCATATTTGTTTCCCTTTTGTGGTATGGGGCTATACCTTTCTTGTTTTACAATCTGCCCTCTTTTCTCCTTTTTATTTTTTTTGGATTTTTATTTTTCTTACAAGACAAAAATCAACAACTAACTAAATGCTCAAAGCTGAGTTTTATTGCTTTCCTATCTAACCTAATCTAACTTGGAATTTTTACATGTTTTAGCTGATGAACTCTCTTTTCCAGTACAACCAATCCAGCAAATGATTCCATGATTGGTCTTTCTTCATCTCCTTGGGCAGGTTGGACAAACAGGGCCACTCCCAAAAGATTTTCAAGAAAGGAGCATAGGGATCTTGAAATAATGCCTGGTTAAGAGTATTTGGAAGATGTGTTTAAACCAGGATCATATCTTATTTCTCCACTGGATTAAGGCAAAGATACTTATGAGAAAGAAAAACTTCCTCATCTTCATTATTATCTGAACTAGAGGATTCATCATATATTACAGTGTTGTCCTCTTGTAGTTGTGGTATGATCTGATTCCATGGGCTGTGCTTTGTGAAGAGATCATCATGTTCTTGCGTAGGGGTATCTCTTATTACCTCAACCCTTTTAGGAGGAGGTTCCTTATATGCATCCTGTTCAAGAAATTCCTCTTTCTTCTCAACCCCAACATTACAAATAATAGATAGTTGATTCCCAATTATGTGAAAGCTATTTCTAATGCATTGGATTGGCTGATTACTGCTCTCAAGCTGATGATAATGAAATTCATCATACCAATCGACTGTTGGTTGCCCTGCATGATTAGTTTCTGTTTGGAGCTCATCATCATTGTCAGTTTGATCAGAAGTTGAAAAATCATTAGTATAAACAATTTCACCAATCAAGCATATTGGGTTATCAGTTTGTTCTTTTAGTTTCTCTACAACTTTATTTTCTGTTTCAAGACAACAAGGTTTAGTAAGTAGATGAGCAAAAGTGTTTTGTTCAAATGGAGGTTTGGAGGTTGGCTGTCTGTTTAATATTAGATCAATCTCTTCTTCTGTTAAGAGAGAAGGAATTTTCTTTTTTCTTAGGACAAAATCACAACGGTCTTGATGAACCTCTTCTAATGGATCTCCATTTGAGTTTGCAGGGGAGCTTTGAGGTTTCTCTTGTTTTTCCTGGTCTATCCCAATTTCAAACAACACCTCATGATTTTTATGGCAGTTATTTTGACTATAAGGTTCATGAGTTGTTTCAAGTATATTGTCAGGATGCCATCCCATTTTAATAATCTGAAATGATTCACAACATAAGGGAAGAGACTATGGTTGTGTTGTATCTTCTCCTATTTCAGATTTTGTGGGTTCAAAATGGCTTATGTTTCCCTCAAGGTACTGCTCACTATTAGTTTTTGCAATCTGGTTAGGAAGTTCTCTTAATAGCATTGTACAAGATATAGGTAGGTAATCAGGAATTTCCTGACAACCTTTTTCATTGCTTTCTTTGTAATCTTGTTCACCTTCTTTTATAAAGTCTTGATCATCATCTATATATTGCTCATTGTCTAGGTCTTGCAATGGTTGAGTTTGTTCTTGATTTAGAAAAAGAAAGGGCTGCTCCTGATTATCAATATTCTTATAATCTTTCAAAAAGAGATTAAACTCATGAATGGCTGTTATAAGATCTTCAAGATGCATATTAACCAAATCCACATCAATATCTAACAAGTACTGTATGATATTTTGAGATTGATCACAACAATCCCATGACAAGGATGGAGAGTTTCATTTATAATTCTTGTAAAATACTTGGTGCATGTCTTTTAAGGAAAACAAACTTTTGGGTTCTAACCATTCATACCAATTCCTAGCTTTTCCTTCTAATGTTTCCATGAACATTTTCATTAGGCAGTCTTTGTGCCATTGAACCTTGAACTTCCACACATGTATATGAAAATTGATGAGATGTAGGAAGGGGTTATCAACATTTTCACCCTGAAAGGTAGGTAAGTTTTCTAACCAATCTACTTCAAGCATTTTGTGTGGGAATCCAGGGATATGCTCCCTACTCATTGGGGCATACCTTCGTTGTATCCTTGGAATCACTTTATAAATCAAGAAAGAGGGCACTGTGTCTATTCAACCAGCTCAGAGTCTTCTACCAGTGGATTCATTTAGGTCTTTTGGGAGTTTCAGAGTGTGGAGTCGCCAGGTGAAAGATTTTGAAGTTCGTTGTCCACCAACAACATGATTGGGTTTTCACAATGCATTCCCAAGGGAGTCTATAAGGATTTGAAGGGCAATAGGGCTACGAGAGGCCGGTGGAGTCACCAGGTGGAAAATGCTTAGCTTTTGTGAAGGTAAAATGTTTTATGGCTCCACCACCATGTTTATTATGAAGCCAAACTGAAATATTTTTGGGTTTTTCTTAGTTTCTATGGTTTTTTGAAATACTAACGAGTCTATAAGAGCTTTCTAGGCAACTATGAACTCAGTGGTCCCACAGTGATCACCATTATGTTGGTGTCATGTGTTTTGATAGTTTGGAAAATCAAAAGACAAGGCAACATCAGAACCAATCTTTAGAGTCCCAGGATCTAGTCCTCCTGTTCTCGGAGAGGGATCTCTCGAATATTTGTTTGCAAAGGTTTATCTTGTGTGCTTTGAGTATTGGTTTTAGACTAGCTATTAAGTGCAGGTGTTTGTTTGTTTGTTTGGTTGGATGGAATTGATACAATGAAACATGAAAGGTCTAGGAAAGATATATAGGACAGAGAAATATCTGGTTCATTGGGAAATGGAGTCAAGAAGAGGTCATCACATACTCATCAATGGATATGGTATATCAAAGGGAAAATCTGACTTGACCACATGATCCTTTTGTTTTTGGAATGAGATGAACATTAATGATTTGGAAAGAGAGGTTTAATTCTCAACAAAGGGAATTCAAAAGCATAATTTGAACAATAAAGTGCTCTTTGATAGATAGGGCTAACCATAAATTCTACAAGTCACACCTTTAAGCAAATAATGATTTCAAAAGAACTTTTAAAATGAAATCTAAGATTCGAGGAACACCCTTTTTCCTCAAAGATTTTATTTCAAATGACTTAGAAAACATAAAAGATACATTGATAATTGCAATCATAGAAGAGGGAACACCTAAAAACATCTATGATCATAATTATAATGACCTTTAAGCCAAATTTTTAATTGAGGACAAAGGGAAAGATCAAAACAAACCTCTTTAATTCACTGTAAGCAAAGAACTTCAAAGGGAGACTTCAATAACAATTTTTAAGTGGCAGCGGAGAAGCAGGGAGAACCATAAATCATGCTGAAACCAATTGTTCGAACTATTAAGGAAATAAACAAGAATGAAGACTAAAGAGAGATATTAAAGACTCTAAAATACTTCAGCAGAAGAAAAAATAAAACAGTGAAGGATGAAAAGGTCTAAGGTGCTTCCAGGAGTCATTTCTTAGCCTAAAAATTTCAACCTACTGTAGTAAGAAGTAATGGAACATAATGAAAATAGGGGAAAAACATTAAACAGTTCAGAATACTTCACCAACAGCCAAGCTCAGGGATCCAATGATAGAGCCTTCTCAGTCACAAGCATGCAACAACATCATCAGGGCTTCCAAGACTTCAATTTCTTCTTCAACTTCAATAGACTATGTATTTATTTTAGAGAGTTTCAGTATTACAACTGATCATCAAACAATAACCAACCAACCAACAACTTCTCATCTTCTACATAAGTATTTATAGAAGAATGAGGAGGTGATATCTAACAAAAGATATTAAGAACAATTAATGCAGAGTGATGACTTCTCGGCCTTTGAAGGGCTCGATGACGAAGTTTTACAGGTGTTTCATTGTATTAACTGTTTTACAATTAATATCAAAGCTCGGTGGGAAATTTATTCACTTTTAGGCTCTGCGTAGTGTTTGGATTAACTCTGCAGATATTTCTGCATTTATTTCCTTGCAGAAGTAACTCTCTTGCTGCACTGGAGGCGAATATCTAATTGTCTTCAATAAGTTCAGCCTCTGTTTGAATGCTTTGAGCTGACAGGTGGCTCTGTGGTAACTGAGAGGAATCTATTTTCCTCAGATGTGGCGGTGGAGGCCTTTCTGTCTGTTAAACATTTATGATTTTCTTTTAATGGTGTTTTAATTCTGGGATTTTAACGGTGTCTTGTTGATGTGCAAGGTCGTGCAGGGCTCTTTATGGTATCAGCGCCCATAAAGCGTTGATAAAACGTGGAGTGGAGCCCTTTTAATCCCTTTCCCTTTGATAGCCATAGGCCAGAAGATCGTGACCTTTGGTCTTCTTTTCCTTCGCAATATGGGAAAAACCTGCGAAACAAACCAAACATTAAGAAATCCTACGTAATTAGGTTAAAATACTTTGGAGGCTTCGAGGAGGAGTGTAGCCGTTGGATGAAAGCATCCAATGGTGGAGATCTGCGTAGAAAGGCAAAAAGGAGAGCGGGATAAGAATAAGGCAGAGTGATTTTCGACCGTCCGATCTGGACACGTGGACGGTTTGGATTCAATCGGAGAATCGCAATCGGGGGATCACAGTCGAGGGTGGCGAGAAAATGGAGCGATTGAAACATGCGATGCAATGAAGCGCAATCCTTCGATCTAAAGGTTAGATCAACGGTGGAGAATGAATCGGGGTATGGCCAATCGGCGGGGGCAACAAGTGGACGCGATATGAAAGTTGCAATGCGATTAAAAAAATCTGATGCAATGGAGCGCTGGCCACTTGATCGACTTTTGATCAACGGTGGGGATTTGTTTTTAGAACAGACCGGCGGTAAGACCCTTATAATATATAAAAACTCAAACTTTGGAATAAAACAAAGGTTTTATGCTTCAGGGGTGGAAAATATGTATAAGGTGGATAGGCACCCGACTGCGGGGCCTTTGGAATTTACGGAATGTAATATGCCCGGGGTGTACATAAAAAAAAGGGCCAATCGCAATCGGGCCATCGGGCTTGGTCTTTCAATCAACCCATTTGAATATTTGCGATGTGATTGGCGCTTGGGATCTTTAACACTTGGTCCCTGGTGGAAAGTCATATGAAATGAAAAAGTGGGGGGAGATTTTATACGTATAAGTCCTGATCACATCGGAAAGTTTGATGTGGCATTTTCAATCAACCCATTGTATTTTCTCCGATTGCGATTGCACGATCGGTCTTTTTAATCTACAAATTGAAATATTCAACACATGACTTTAGTTTTTTAGGTTAAACTTTGGAAAAATGGGTTTTAAGACTTTTAAAAAGGAAAAATGGATCGGGAATGAAATTTTACAAGGTTTTAAGCGCTGAGGCGGGCTTTATGGTTTATATGAAAGATAATATAATCAGGAGTTTTAAACACAAAAAAGGCTAATCGCAATCGGAACTTTCGGTCCATGGAAAAAGACTTGCGCACTTTGAAATTTTGCGATGCGATAAGCGCCGTGAGGGGCTTAGCACCTGGTTCCTGGGTGTAGGCATGTGGGGGAAGTGGTTAGGACTTAGCCCAAGGGGCTTAAGTCCATAATAATAAAACTTTGTTTTTTATGAAATTTTCAAAGTTTTTAATGGATTTTTGAGGTTTGGGTAAGGTTAAAGAGTGAGTCTTTAACTTTATAAAAGTGATTTTCATGAGGGGAAGAAGAGGAATCATGAAAACAACGAAGTTTTTATGGAGAAAAAGGGGAGAAAATGAAGGTTTGAGAAGTAGGAAAATGATGGTTTTTCGGCAGTTACTTCTCATGAAATCAACAGAATTTCTGAGTATAAAATGGGAACAACAATGAAGATTTTGGACAGAGGCATAAGGCCTTCAAGAGTCTTCAAGAGCCAACACTTTTTAGTAATAAAATTTGTTCCTTGGAGGCTCAAAAATTCTTAGCCACATTTTTCTATAATCAAATATTATAGGTGGCTAACAGTGGCTCCACTTGGGGATGATGCCTTCTTGAAGGCATCAAGAACTTCAGACTTGCATTCTTTGGGAGGCTGATCAGTTGCCTCATCCATTGGGCTGCCTTTCTTTGATTGAATGATCTTCTTTTGCTCTGGAAATGCTAACAACCATGGAAAACAATGGATCTTTCATCAACAAGCTTTCTACCTACCCAATCCTACTGATCTAACATTTTTTTCTTCCTTAGAGTGCACTTGGATTGGCAAACTCTCTTACAAAATTTTATTCTTTTTGAAAGCAAAAAAAAAATCTAATCTAGTTCTACTTCTTATTTCTCCATGGACTTAGATTAAGCAGTTAAGCCCATATTCTTCTCTACCTAATCTACTAATCTGTTAGGATTAAACAGTCTAACAAACTTTTATTCTCTAATTTCTAAAGCAGAAATTAAAAAGCATACAAGTTAGGATTGAACAGTCTAACTTGATGCTGATCTATGGCATAAAAAAAAGCTACACATAGATTATTATTTGCAGAAAGTAAAAAAAAATGATGAAGGCTTATGATTAAAAATTCAAAGCACTTCCTTCATATTTTAACAGCTCTATTTTGACTTTATTTGAGTTGTTTCTCCTTTGCCATCTAGTTCAGATTTTGAGCTAATTAGAACCAGATTGTTACATCTTTTGACTCAGAATTTGAAACAGATTTGAGTCATCTCTCTTTGGAAACCTAGGTTCAGATTTTGAGCTTGTTTGAACCTTTAATTTCTATCCTAATCTATCTACTGATAATCCAAGATTAAACGGTTTGGAAAATCTAATTCAGTATCCTATCAGCAGAAAATTTAAAGCTAATTAGTCAAGATTAGGCTGTATGAATAATTAGAAGTGTGTTTTTTCAGGAGTGGCATTTAAGCTTGCACACTTTAAGATTTGTTTCTCTTTTGTGGTATGGGGCTATACCTTTCTTGTTTTACAATCTGCCCTCTTTTCTCCTTTTTATTGTTTTTGGATTTTTATTTTTCTTACAAGACAAAAATCAACAACTAACTAAATGCTCAAAGCTAAGCTTTATTGCTTTCCTATCTAACCTAATATAACTTGGAATTTTTACATGTTTTAGCTGATGAACTCTCTTTTCCAGTACAACCAATCCAACAAATGATTCCATGATTGGTCCTTCTTCATCTCCTTGGGCAGGTTGGACAAACAAGGCCACTCCCAAAATAATTCAAGAAATGAGCATAGGGATCTTGAAATAATGCCTGGTTAAGAGTATTTGGAAGACATGTTTCAACCAGGATCATCTCTTATTTCTCCACTCGATTAAGGAAAATATACTTATGAGAAAGAAAAAATTCCTCATCTTCATTATTATATGAACTAGAGGATTCATCATATATTACAGTGTAGTCCTCTTGTAGTTGTGGTATGCTCTGATTCCATGGACTGTGCTTTGTGAAGAGATCATCATGTTCTTGGGCAGGGGTATCTCTTATTACCTCAACCCTTTCAGGAGGAGGTTCCTTATATGCATCCTGTTCAAGAAATTCCTCTTTCTTCTCAACCCCAACATTACAACTAATAGATAGCTGATTCCCAATTATGTGAAATATATTGCTGATGCATTGGATTGGTTGATTGCTGCTCTCAAGCTGATGATAATGAAATTCATGATACCAATCGACTGCTGGTTGCCCTGCATGATTATTTTCTGTTTGGAGCTCATCATCATTATTAGTTTGATCAGAAGTTGAAAAATCATTAGTATAAACAATTTCACCAATCAAGCATATTGGGTTATCAGTTTGTTCTTTTAGCTGCTCTAAAAGTTTATTTTTTGTTTCAAGACAACAAGGTTTAGTAAGTAGATGAGCATAAGTGTTTTGTTCAAATGGAGGTTTGGAGTTTGGCTGTCTATTTAATATTAGATCAATCTCTTCTTCTGTTAAGAGAGAAGGAATTGTCTTTTTTCTTAGGACAAAATCACAACGGTCTTTATGAACCTCTTCTAATGGATCTCCATTTGAGTTTGCAGGGGAACTTTGAGGTTTCTATTGTTTTTCTTGGTCTATCCCAATTTCAAACAACACCTCATGATTTTTATGGTAGTTATTTTGACTATAAGGTTCATGAGTTGTTTCAAGTATATTGTCAGGATGCCATCCCCTTTTAATAATCTGAAATGATTCACAACATAAAGGAAGAGACTCTGGTTGTGTTGTCTCTTCTCCTATTTCAGATTTTTTGGGTTCAAAATGGCTTATGCTTCCCTCAAGGCACTATTCACTATTAGTTTTTGCAATCTGGTTAGGAAGTTCTCTTAATAGCATTGTACAAGATATAGGTAGGTAATCAGGAATTTCCTGACAACCTTTTTCATTGCTTTCTTTGTACTCTTGTTCACCTTCTTTTATAAAGTCTTGATCATCATCTATATATTGTTCATTGTCTAGGTCTTGCAATGGTTGAGTTTTTTCTTGATTTAGAAAAAGAAAGGGCTACTCCTGATTATCAATATTCTTATAATCTTTCAAAAAGAGATTAAACTCATGAATGGCTGTTATAAGATCTTCAGGATGCATATTAACCAAATCCACATCAATATCTAACAGGTACTGTATGATATTATGAGATTGATCACAACAATCCCATGACAAGGATGGAGATTTTCCTTTATAATTCTTGTAAAATACTTGGTGCATGTCTTTTAAAGAAAACAAACTTTTGGGTTCTAACCATTCATACCAATTCCTAGCTTTTCCTTCTAATTTTTCCATGAACATTTTCATTAGGCATTCTTTGTGCCATTGAACCTTGAACTTCCACACATGTATATGAAAATTGATGAGATGTAGCAAGGGGTTATCAAAATTTTTGCCCTGAAAGGTAGGTAAGTTTTCTAACCAATCTACTTCAGGAATTTTATGTGGGAATCTAGGGATATTCTCCCTGCTCATTGGGGCATACATTCGTTGTATCCTTGGAATCACTTTATAAATCAAGAAAGAGGTCACTGTGTCTATTCAACCAGTTCAGAGTCTTCTACCAGTGGAGTCATTTAGGTCTTTTGGGAGTTTCAGAGTGTGGAGTCACCAGGTGAAAGTTTTGAAGCTCATTGTCCACCAACAGCATGATTGGGTTTGCTCAATGCATTCCCAAGGGAGTCTATAAGGACTAGAGGGGTAATAGGGCTACTAGAGGCCAGTGGAATCACCTGGTGGAAAATGTTTAGCTTTTGTGAAGGTAAAATGTTTTATGGTTCCACCACCATGTTTATTATGAAGCCAAACTAAAATATTTTTGGGTTTTTCTGAGTTTCTATGGTTGTTTAAAATACTAACGAGTATATAAGAGCTTGCTAGGCAACTATGAACTCAGTGGTCCCACCGTGATCGCCATTATGTTGGTGTCCTATGTTTTGATAGTTTGGAAAATCAAAAGACAAGGAAACATCAGAACCAATCTTTAGAGTCCCAGGATCTATTCCTCCTGTTCTTAGAGAGGGATATCTCGAATATTTTTTTGCAAAGGTTTATCTTGTGTGCTTTGAGTATTGGTTTTAGAGTAGTTATTAAGTCCAGGTGTTTGTTTGTTTGTTTGGTTGGATGGAATTGATACAACAGAACATGAAAGGTCTAGGAAAGGTATATATGACAAAGAAATATCTGGTTCATTGGGAAATTTAGTCAAGAAGAGGTCATAACATACTCATCAATGGATATGGGATATCAAAGGGCAAATCTAACTTGACCACGAGATCCTTTTTTTTTTGGAATGAGATGAACATTAATGATTTGGAAAGAGAGGTTTAATTCTCAACAAAGGGAATTCGAAAGCATAATTTGAACAATAAAGAGCTCTTTGATAGACAGGGCTAACCATAAATTCTACAAATCACACCTTTAAGCAAATGATGATTTCAAAACAAATTTTAAAATGAAATCTAAGATTCAGGGAACACCCTATTTCCTCAAATATTTTATTTCAAATGACTTAGGTGAGGCACACTTGTTGGATGTGTCCTTGGGGAAAGGAGTTCCCCTTTATTTTTGCATTGCATGCTTCAATGGGAGCATGAGATTTTGTATGGCCACCATGATAAATCACTTGTATCTTTGTAGAGTGAGCCATATGTTTGTTGGGAACATGCCTCTGATATGTGTTGGGGAGGAGTTTTCCTATGGATTACCAAGCTGGGAGGTGATCCACTTCATTTGGATGATAGCATGGAGATGGAAGACTTTCATGAATCATGAAAATCCCCATGATTGTCATTACTTATTTCTTGAGGAGGCCATGGATCAGCAAGAAGGTTTCCATAACAACCTTCCATTATTTAAAGATGAGATCCATTGGGTTTACTCACCAAGGGCCAACTTTCACATTGAGGAAGGACCATTGGGAGACATAACTATTGCAGAATATTCAGAGCAATGGTGGAAACTATTGGATGGAGAGGCCTCAAGAAAAGAAGGGGATATTTTGCAGCACCCTTGCAGTTGTTGAGGACAAGAAACATTTGGAAAGGGGACACTGTAATATTCCTAAATTAGCTGCAGCTAATAGGAATATTAATTTTTCCTTGTTTATTTTTACATTTCATGATTGATGAATAAATTGTAAAGGAGGACATGTAAAACTCCTAAAAACCAAGAATAAATCAATGCCTATGTGAACAAAGACATATCTGGGCTATGTAAATAACTCCTGCAGGTGTGAATGGGTCTAAATCACAAGAGTGGGTCACCTTTTACCAAGTCAACAGCGTAGTCTAGATGCATTGAACCTCCTTGAGGGACAGCACAGTTCTAGAAGAAGACTCTAAATGTGAAATAGGCTAAACTAATGAAGTGGTTTAAGGATTTTCCAAGACTTAAATCTTATAAAAGGAGGAGGAGAGCAACAAGAGGTGGTTGTTAAAGATTATCATTTCTAAAGATATTGTCTGCTCAGACATCCCTTGTTGGGTCTTCCTATTCAGGAATCCCACCTCCTTCCTTGAGCAGCTCTTGGAGGAGACTTGTGCTATCTTTTCCACATCAGGCTTTTATGCCAAGCTTCACCTTACACCTACAACGATGCTCCTATTGAGGGTTGATCTGTCCTTGTGAGTTGCAATATTGGAAGACACTATATCTTCTTAGATCTAGCTTATACTAGTGGCTCTTCTCAGTGAGTGTGTCCTTTAACCTCTTGGAAGAGTTCATTAGCTGATTGTGCTTCAGATCTACATCTTGGCATCAGGAAAAATAATTCTCAGAGGCTAAAATGCTATTTCTCTCCCTAGACAGCGTTATTTGCAGATCTGCAGCTACAGGGTGTTTTGTCTACATTTTGGAGGAGAGATCTCCGGTGTTGGGATCCTTCCTCTCACTATGGTGATCCATGGATTGGCCATCCAATCCATGTTAGTTTCAGATCTAATCTATCATACCATTGTATTATTCAGAAATTTCTGAATCATTCTACAGATCTGCAAGCTTAGATCTCAGATCTCCTCTCTGTGCTTCATGTTTTGCACAAAACCCCAAGGGGAATGTATAGATCAGCATTTCTTGTACACAAATCAGTATTAGATCTAAATTTTTATGTACAGATATGCTCTAGATATGAATATTAATAAACTTCTTCTTCAACCACTAAAAATGACGCTGTCATGGTTATGCAGTATTTTCTCATGGTTGTAGCCCCTCATTTCTAAGGGTTTTTCCTGTATTATCTTATTCTTTCTCTTGTACAATGTATGGGCTATAATGTAAATTTGATTTTCTGTTATACATATGATTTCTGAACCTCCATATCAGCCTCCTAATGTGCTTCAGTGAATCTGTGTTATTTCTGAAGTAGTCTTTTGCATATAGCTGCAACGCCTCTCTTTGGGTGATTTTCAGCTAGACTAGTTTGTGGGAGATCTATTTAACCCACCCAGTCTGGTTTTTTTTGCTCTCCTTTTGGATTTAGATCTTAGATGATCTGATATAAGGGATATAGGAGCTGAAAACTAATTTCTATGCACATTATTCTCAGAAGTGCATTATTTCAGCAGGCTTGCTAAGTTGTTGCAAATTTGGAATATTACAGGGATCTGCTATCTTGTAATCAGTATCAGCTAGGGGAATGTGTTCAATATACATAATTGGGGTCTGTAATGGATTGATAACAATTTTAGTACTTTAAGTCATGGCAAGGGTAGGTTTAGGAGCTTTAGAAGCTTCACGCTTGCTTGCACTCTGTTTTTTAGGCATTTTAGTCTACTTCTGCAAGTTTAAATAATTTGCAGAAGCAATTTAATTTTAGCAAAGGCTTGATGGGAAAAACAGGAAAAGTATAGTCTCTTCTTTGGATTTTCCATCAAATTAGGCCTGTCAAAGAGATTTTGAGTCTTTAGAACTATTTTAAAACAGAAAACAAGGGTTTCCTGAGTACTTGACTAAGAAATAGGGTTGGAAAACTCTTTTGAAAATATTACAAAGGCTTAGGGTACCTGCAGAGGTTTTCTAGCTTATTTCAGAGCTTGAACTAGAGCATTAACCTGTGAAAACTCACAAATTTCCTCAAAATAGCGCGCAACAGAGAAACAGGGTTTCTGGGAAAAAATTTCCAGAGTTTGGCCTGTTTTTGGGGCTTTTTGGCAGTTTATTTTAATCGATTCTTAATTTCTAAAAGTGTTTTTTTTCTTTTTATAGGTCTTTTAAATCGATTGCAGGTTCTAATTTGAGAAAAATACTTTTTGTATGCAGGTATTTGATCATTGTAATGGTTTCTAAGGTTCTGGTTGAGTTGATCGCTTCAATAGCTTATTTGGAGCAATATGGAGCTCCTCGGAAATCTTCACAAATTTCAGGGAAAATGTTGCAAGCTTCGAGCATAAAAATGGTGGAAAATGGCTTAAAAACTGTGTTTTTACAGTCGGGGAAACTTTGCAGAGGGTTTAGGTTTAAAGCACAAAAGATAAGGAATGAAATGCATTTTCGAAGGTTTATTAAACATATTGGTTGTATTAATCCGACATTGAATGCAGGTCGCATCGGCAGGAAGGGCAATTTTAGAGTTTAAACAGATTAAAAACCAGTGGTTTTTGTGCGGGAATTGGGTGGTAAGCGGTATTGGGCTCAACCCACATGATCGAATAGAAAAAGGGCACGTGGAGGAGAGAGGTAATTGGGAAACCACCCATTTCACGCAGATTTGGCGTTTGGGTGATTGTGCATCTTTTCTGTGCGATGACGAATTTGTGTCGTCGGATTTGGATTTCATGTGCGAACGGTCGAGATTAGTTAGGGAGTTGCATTTGAATGGGAGTGGGACCTAGCTTAGTTATATGCAGCGGAAAGAACTTTAACCTTTATAAAAGTGTGTTTTTAATAAATTTTAAGCCTTTAGGCTTTATGAAAATGGGCAGAGGGGTTTATATAACATTTATTTAAATTAAAAAAAAATTTATGAAATGTTTTAATATAAACATATACGGGTACGAGCTTTACTTTGTTATATAGTTTCACCTTTTGACAGCTTGTAAAAACTATAGGGGATGGGATTATTTCAATAAAGATAGGTTTAGACCAAGGGGTTTGTAGGGCGACATTTATTTGCACACATGGGGATAATAAAATTTGGTCTAAACGTAAAATAATGGGTTTTGGGGGGTTAATTTAAATATAAGGGTTTTAATATATATGAGAGGGTAAGTTAGGGATTTAATAAAAATAGGTTAAAATTTAATATGAAAAGGGTAGTGAAATGGATATAAAACACATTTTATCTCTAAGTAAAGTATAAAAATAAAGCATTTCTCATCGTTTATATTATTTCATTAATACTTAGGATAAATGTAATTTTGAGGGTTTTATGAATGATTTTCAAGGGAATGAAATTAATTATTTTATGGTTACAATTTTACTAAGTAAGAATGTGTCTTTACTTAGGAAAAATGGGTTTTTATGTATGAATGAAGGGTAAATGTTGATGAATGAGGGTTTAAGGTAGGAATTCAATATTTTTTAAATGACCAGTCAGCGAGCCTTGGGTTCAGTCCCAACAAAAGTCATAGAAATGCTCTGAGCCTTTTTGACTGATAGTTTAGAATACTGAATACTTATAGTGGAGGGGAAATTAGTAATTTTTCCTAATGATGCTTTATTACATGTTTTCTCAACTGCTTTCT
Source organism: Pinus albicaulis (assembly GCA_034641835.2). Classification (NCBI taxonomy): domain Eukaryota; kingdom Viridiplantae; phylum Streptophyta; class Pinopsida; order Pinales; family Pinaceae; genus Pinus; species Pinus albicaulis. The sequence goes on along the minus strand of CM076571.1, from coordinate 88,695,141 downwards.
ACCTACCCAAATTTATTTCTAACATTTTTCCTTCATTTTGTAGGTACATTTAGGCTTGTAACCTTAAAACATTTTTCTTTCAAAGAATAAAACTATCTAAATCTACCTTATTTCATCCGAGCGCTCAGATTAAACTGTTGAGCTCCTCATTATTCTCTACCCATCTACTAATTTGTCAATTTTAAACTGTTTGACAAATCTTTATTCTCTATCTAAAACATGAAATTGAAAGCATGAAAAGATAAGATTAAACTGTTTAATTTATCATGGATTATGGCATTTATTGACACTCTGCACATAATCATTATTCTTGCAGTAAAAAGTAAAAGTAGTGGCATCTGGACTTGCTCACCTTTAGGTTTTATTTCATTTTTCTTTTGGGGTTTATATTTTTCTAAGTCCTTTGATCTTTCTTTTAGGACTTTTTACCCTCTTTTTGGCTTTTTATTATTTTTTATTTTTTCAAAATATGGGAAAACAACTTGCAGAAAAAAAGGTATGTACATATTTACAAGACTATCAAAGTCAATTCAAAATTTATGAACCCTATTATTATAGGACCCTAACATGTACCATAGATGCTATTCTTAGAGGGGGGTAGCTTGATGAAGATGAAATCATCGACCATGCCATTCAAAACCAGTCCTCCACTAACATTCCTCTCAAAACCTTAGTCAAAGAGTCTGAAAGCCAACCTTGGATGGAAGTGCACTCTATTGAGTCAACCTCCGAAACCACCAAGGTTATTGATTTTGGCCCATCCAGATCTATGAAAATCAACCCAGACCTCTCTAATGAAGAAGAGAAGTAGCTATGCCATCTTTTGAATGAGAATATAGATGTAATTTATTAGGATTACAAGGAAATTAAAGGGGTGCATCCTTCAGCATGCAGACATCATATTTACATCAAAGAATGATGGAAGCCTGTGAGACAACCCCAAAGAAGGATGAACTGGGCTCTAAAGGACATAGTTAAAGAAGAGCTGTAAAAAATATTGGATGTAGGGTTCATATATCCTATATCCAATAGTGAGTGGATATTTCCTCTTGTCCTAGTCCCAAAGAAGAATGGGAAGTTGCGATTTTTTTATTATTATCAATAAATTAACAAAGTCACTAAGAAACACCATTTCCCTTTTACCTTTATAGACCAAGTCCTAGATGGCCTTGTAGGGAAGAATTTATTTTCGTTCTTAGATGGGTTTAGTGGGTACAATCATATTCAAATCAGCCTTGAATACTGGGATAAGTCTGCTTTCACCTACCCTTGGGGTACCTTCGCCTACCGAGTCCTACCCTTTGGATTGTAAAATAGCCCAACCACCTTCCAAAGAGTTGTCTTGAGCATTTTTTCTGAATTAGTCCATGATTCTATTGAAATATACATGGAAAATTTCACACCATATGGGGATGACTTCCAAGAAGATGTAATATCCCAAAATAGGGAAAATTAGGACTATTGGGAATATTTTAAGATATTCCAAAAGTGGAGCTACAACAATCCTTGAACATAATAATGAAAGAGCAGTGTAAATCAAATCATAAACATGGGAGACCAAAATGGAGGCATTAATCCATGTATTATATCTACAAATCCATACATATCAATGAGGCATTGATCATGCACAATGAAGGAACAAGCCTCCCATATGAAATCACTCTACAAATGAACTGCTGTCACAATACAAGAATGCCAGAGATTGCTATAGCGCAGTTAAAAACACACTGCTACACTAAGATGATGTAAAAAATATGTAGGGTTGTTATAAGCCTCAAAATATATGCTCAATACAGATCGATGCTCAATACCAACTCCTAAAAGAAACCTAGAAAGGGTTTTCAGAAATACACTCTATACAAGATGGGATCTAAAGCCCAGTGACTGTAGATACACTGAAAAATGAAGAGCAAGAGTGTAGAAGGCTGAAATATGATAGATCTTAATTAGAACCCCTCAAATATCTCCTCCCATGAAAGGATGAACCCCTCAATCACAAGGAAACACTGCAAAGGAACCACCAGAACTCCTACTGAAGCTGCCTTAAAAAATAATGCATTCCCTATCTAGAACAATGTTGGGAATGAGGGGAAATGTATGGCTTGATGCCAAGGATCTGAAATGTGCCCAAGAAATATCCAAACAGATCTCCCAAGAGAAGGAAACCTTCCCCCTATGAGAAAATAACTCAAAAAGTGGGGTTCTAACCCCTCCACTGTTGCACTTTGCAACGCAGCACAATAACCTGCAGAAACTGCACTAATGAAGAAGTTGTAGCTTGGTCTAAAAAGATAAATATGGAAATTAATACAGTCCTATTCCAAGAGGCCCCTCAAGGAAAGAGGTGGGATTCCCGCTCGGGAACACTGAGTGCTAAACAGCACAGTTACCCTGCTAAACAACAAGAGGAAGCAATAGTCTAAGCAGACCAATCTGAAAATAATAGTCTAAAATATAAGCTCAAATGGCTTCCATCCCCTTTCTTAAATAGAATGTGAGCTTACTTTTCCTTGGCCCCAATCAATTAGGTCATTTCCTCCATGAGATCCATCTCCCTCCAAAGCTGCGTTATTCTCTAATTAATCTCCACTCCTCCTTATCAGCATTGTTGACTTGGTCAAATTTGACTGAATCAACATGATCCAAACCCTATTCACACTTGGAGGAGCTTTATTTAGCTACTACAAAGGTATCCTATCACACCTGAAGTGTTTTTATTGCTGCCCAAGAGACTTATGGGCCTCCCCACCCATTTATTTACCGACCTAGTGATAGAAAAACTGTAATATTCCATTTAGCTTGGAGGCTAAATTTTTGGAATATTACAGTCCTCCCCTCCAAAATGTTTCTTATCCTCAAGTAACTTTATAAGGAGAGAAAAATTCCTCCCCTCCTCCTCTTGTTTCCTCCTCTTCAATAGTTCCCACCACTACTCAAAACAATCTGCAATAATTTTTTCCTCCAGTACTCCCTCCCAAGCATGCAAAACCAAATGGATCACGTCATGAAAAGGCGGAAGGTGTAAGTGGAAAAATTCTTGTTGTCCAATTTCCTCCTCAAGATAGAAGTTATGACAAGCATAGGGGATATCATGAACAATGAGAGATCCCCAAACCCATGCTATCATCAAAATGAAATGAGCCATTCTAGGTAGCTCATCAAAAGAGTCCTCAACCCTCGGTGTATGCAATGCGCTGGGGCTACATGGAGAGATTAGATTTTTCCATTCAATTGGTTTCTCTCTCCACTTATGGTGAGTATGGGGTTTTTGATGGTCTTGGGCTGAAATTTCATGGCCTCCAAGATTGGCCCAAGTTACCCCACAAAGCAAATCAGCCATGAAATGCCTCCTCCAAGAACGCAAGTTATTTAAATGGCTCCTCCCATGTGAAGACAAGAAGTGTGGTGTGGAAATCATGGTTTTCCCATTGTTTCTCTCGAAACATAAACATGTAAATTAGGGAGAATAATACTCCCAATGGGCATATCCAACTCATCTAGAACTCTCCAAAAAAATATCCCCATGAACATAATAATATAAACAAAATATGGAAGCAAAAACTAGTGAAAACAAGCTGCCATATGACAACTGAAGAGTGGATCATAGTTCCTCACATGGAACCAGCGTAGTGCATCCCTTTCCTGCATCAAAAAAATTAAAAACAAGTGCTTTCCCAACCACTTGTTTGCTGCCACAATCATTCTATAAGGTAGAAGCATGAAAGTACAATGTGGTGTCAATGGTGCACACCAGAAATCATGTGGCTTCCCCCACAAACCACCAATAAAATACCCAATATCAATGCTACACTTGGCCTCAAGTACATCATAATATAATGCATAAGAAGGAATGACCCTCCTCAATACAACATGCTTCCCATAAAAAGTAAAGAAGTACAAATTATAACGCAAAATTGTACCTCCACCACCATGTACTTCAGTCCTTGAGCTGAAATGGCTCAACTGGAAATTCTCTCTCTCTCAATGAGTATGGAAGTGGTTGTGCCAACCTATCCATCATCATACAAGCTATGCATCTCTCCATATGCTGATGTATATCTTGCTGGATGCACTCCCAAGTGAACTCCTCCATCAATGAATGAAATGCATCAAGGTGCATGGAAAGAAAGTCCACATGTTCTGCATGAAGTAGCTTCCTCTTGAGCTCAGAAACTCTAGTCAAGAAGACTCTCCCATAAGAATATATTAACTCACCAACCACCATGTATCTATCATCTCCATCTGGGTCATCAAGTATCATGCAAGCACCAATATCCTTGGAGTACTCTACCAAAAGTTGAGACCTCCAATATGGATCAACCCTCCTAAGAGACATCGCTGAAGATCTGAAATGTGAAGCTCCCCACATGCTGCTGTCTACTCCTTTGACATCCCCTATGCCAAAGCCATCCTCCAAAGTCTTCACCCCTCAGGAATCTAAGAGTGGTGAACCAAATGGCAAAAATTCTCCCACCAACTCTAGATCTGGTGGCCTCCCAGGTGGAATGCCCCTATGTAATGAGACATCGAAATATGAAGTGGACTGTACATATGTGTGGACTCATTTTTCCCTCTCTTCACTGTACAATACAATCTCCTTATTTTGTGCAAAAACCTCCTGGAATAGATAAGAGTGAATTCTCATCATCCCTTGATGTTGATCCTTCCTTTCTTCTCCTTCCATCTGCCAAGATTCACATCCCAAAATAAAAGATGCATGATGCTCCGGAATTGTGGTTTGGTTCCCACATGTTGGATCATTTAGAACTCCTTGCAAAGACACAAGGGATCCTACAATGGAAGCAATGGCTCCCTTACCATATCCATGTGGTGATGGATCTTATCCCAATGGTACAGCGCTGTCAGCTCTTCTCTGCTCGTCCTCTTCATCAATACATGATAATGCCTCATCATCAATGAGAGACCCTTGATCTTGGTCTTCTTTTGAAGGAGGAACCTCCATGTCTTCATATATAGAAGAGGGATTTTTAAGAAGTGGGGATCTTGCCCTTGGAAAGGTATCATGCATGTTTCTATCCCCTTCAATAAAATTATGGAGTGGAGTTGGCAAAATAAATCTCTCCAACTCATGCAAAGATTTTGTGTTTTTGGGTTCAACAAGAGATGTTTTACAATGTTTAAGATCAAATATCCTCACTAATTTCTTAGTGAACCTGACATAAGTGTTTACATTTGCATGATAAAATGAAGCAGAACTGTAAAACCACCAATCATGGAACATACCTTTGAGGTGTAGCGTTGATACTCTAATGGTCTCCTTTTCTATAACTTGGTGTAGCTGGAAATAGGAATCTAGCTCCTCCACCCAAGCTTTGGCTGTGCACTTTTCTGATCCATCAAAGTTAGATAGAAATATTCTACCTCTCTTTCATCTATAACGGTTGTTGGATCTTCTACATTCCTTGAGTTGGAAAAACCCTTGGAAGTCCAAGTTCTCTCTGAATCTCCATGATTGAGACTTATACTCCTAAAGATAGACACTCAAGGTCTCCTCCCTTGGTGCATCTCCTTCCTCCATCCTTGTTGTAGTGAATGTGGGCAATAGACTGCACTGTGGATTTGCATGTGTGACTGAATGCTCACACCCATAATATAAATAACTATGGCTTGCTTCACTTTCAAACCCTCTTGGAATGTTCCTACACTCCTCCCTTTTCATCTCCTTGAGATCTTCTTTGATAATTTTCATAGTTTGGAAAAGAAGCTGGGAGATCCTCTCTTCCTTCATTTCTCCAAATAATGGAGTCTTCTCTTTGTGCCTTCTATACATCTCGTCTTCTCATTCTCCTATTGATAGAAGAATGGCTGAGATTCTATAGGATAAGCCAATATTATGCTCTGATTCCACTGTAATATCCCAAATAGAGAAAATCAGCACTATTGGGAATATCTTAAGATATTCCAAAAGTGGAGCTACAACAATTCATGAACATAATAATGAAAGAGCAATGTAAATCAACTCATAAACATGGGAGGAAAAATGGAGACATTAATCCATGTATTATATTAGAAAATCCATACATAACAATGAGGCATTGATGATACACAATGAAGGAACAAGCCTCCCATAAGAAATGACTCTACAAATGAACTGCTGTCACAATACAAGAATGTTGGAGACTACTATAGCATAATTAAAAACACACTGCTACATCAAGATTATGTAAAAAATATGTAGGGTTGTTATAAGCCTCAAAATATATGCTCAATACAGATCGATGCTCAATACCAACTCCTACAAGAAACTTTGAAAGGGGTTTTCATAAATACACTCTATACAAGATGGGATCTAAAGCCCAATGGCTAAAGATACACTGAAAACTAGAGAACAAGAGTTTATAAGGGTGCAATATTATATATCTGAAGTAGACCCCCTCAAAGGTCTCCTCCCATGAAAGGATGAACCCCTCAATCATAAGGAAACACTGCAAAGGAACCACCAGAACTCCTGTTGAAGTTGCCTTAAAAAATAATGCATTCCCTAGCTAGAACAACACTGGGAATGAGGGGAAATGTATGGCTTGATGCCAAGGATCTGAAATGTGCCCAAGAACTATCCAAACAGATCTCCCAACAGAAGGAAACCTTCCCCCTATGAGAAAATAGCTCAGAAAGTGGGGTTCTAACCCCTCCACTGCTGCACCCTGCAACACAGCACAATAACCTGAAAAAACTACACTGATGAAGAAGTTGTAGCTTGGCTTGAAAATCTGAATGTGGAAATGAATACAATCCTCTTCCAAGAGGCCCCTCAAGGAAAGAGGTAGGATTCCTGTTCGGGAACACCTGGTGCTAAACAACACAACTACCCTCATAAACAACAAGAGGAAGCAATAGTCTAAGCAGACCAATATGAAAATAATAGTCTAAAAAATAAGCTCAAATGGCTGCCATCCCCTTTTTTAAATATAATGTGAGCTTTCTTGCCCTTGGCCCCACTCAATTAGGTCATTTCCTCCATGAGATCCATCTCCCTCCAAAACTGCGTTATTCTCTAATTGATCTCCACTCCTCCTTATCAGCGTTGTTGACTTGGTCAAAGTTGACTGAATCAACATGATCCAAACCTTGTTCACACTTGGAGGAGCTTTATTTAGCTGCTACAAAGGTCTCCTATCACACTTGCAGTTTTTTTATTGCTTCTCAAGAGACTTATGGGCCTCCCCACCCATTTATTTTCCGACCTAGTGATAAAACAACTATAATATTAGATTTAGCTTGGAGGCTAAATTTTTTGAATATTACAGAAGATCCCTCCATTTTGGGTAAAGTAATAAGGTGCATTGATATGCATCTCTCCCTGAGCCTAGAAAATAGTGAATTCCAGAAGAAAGCAGGAGTTGTGTTAGGAAACTCCATATCCGAAGCAGGAATACAGGTAGACCGGAATAAAATCACTATCCTCAAAAGGGTACCTGCTCCTCAAAAGAAAAAATATCTCAGGAGTTTCTTAGGCTTAGCTAGTTAATATAGAGGGTTCATCAAATATTTTAGCAAGATGGCTTTGCCATTATTTGGGTTATTGTCCAAATATTATGAGTCTATTTGGTCTGGTCCTTGTTAAGAGGATTTTGGGCTCATTAAGGTAAATTTGACTACTACCCCCATTCTCCGAGGTCCAAATTGGACTCTTAATTTCCACATCCACACTGATATATCTGACAAAGATGTAGGGGTGACATTAGGAAAATTATAGGACACAATCCCTTATGCCATATATTTCATCAGCAAGAACTTGTCTAAGGCCGAGCTGAATTATACTGTTACTGAGAAGAGGATGTTAGCCATTGTTTATGCTTTAAACAAATTCAGAAATTATGTAACTGTATATCAGACCTTTGTTCACACTGACCATGCAGCCATCAAGTATTTAATTAAAAAACTAGATGTTAATGCTAGGATAATTAGATGGTTGTTACTTTTACAACAATTTGATTTGACTATTGTTAATAAACCTGGAAAGGAGAATTTTGTTGCAGATTTTTTTGTCCAGATTAGCTCTCCTTGTAGGTGAAGAAGGAATGGTGGATGAAAAACTACCATATGAGCATCTCTTTGCTATATCATCACTCTCACCATGGTTTGATGATATAACCAACTACTTGGTTGCTGGGAAACTCCCTCCTAATATTTCATTTAGGGAGAAGAGAAGAATCATTAGAAAAATTGCCCCTTTCACATGGATTGGGGGGGATATTTTCAAGCTATTCCCTGATCAAATCCTTAGGAGACATGTGAGGGAGGAAGAATTTTTTGATATCATCTCTGCATGTCATGACGACCCATGTGGAGGCCATTTTTATGCAAAGAGAACTACTTGCAAAGTTTTGCAGACAAGATACTATTGGCATACCCTTCACCAAGGTTCCAGAAGATACACTAGCAGGTGTGACCAGTGCCAAAGGATGGGGAAACCCACACAATGGGACGAGATGCCTTTTCACCCTCAGGTGGCTCTTGAGCCATTTGAAAATTGGGGCATGGAATTTTTTGGAACTATCGATCCACCATCTAGACAAAAGAAGTATATCAGAGTCTACACTAATTACCTGACAAAGTGGGATGAAACAAAAGTAGTGAAGGTAGCAACCGATGAGAAAGTAGCATAATTTCTGAGGGAGAATGTGTTTTAGAAGTTTGGGTACCCCATAAAAATAGTTACTGATCAGGGAGCACAATTCACTTGTCACCTCATTGAAAATATTTTAAGGAAGCACAATATTAAGAATAGAACTTCTATTGCCTATCACACTCAGGTGAATGGCCAAATAGAAGTAACTAACAGAGCTTTAGAGAGAATCCTCACCAAGGTTGTGAGCAGTAGCAGAAAATATTAGGCAGACAGATTGGTAGAAGCTACTTGGGCCTACAACCCTACTTGGAAGACAACAACATGATTCACTCCCTATGAACTAGTCTATGGTAAGAAAGCTCCACTTTCAATTGAGTTTGAATTCAATACTTTAATAATGGCAACTGAATTAAATCTAGGTCTATCAAATGCCAAAAAAGAGAGGTTGTTGCAACTAAATGGATTGGATGAGTTCAAAATGCAAGCACTTATTCACATAGTGGTAGTTCAACTGCAAAGGAAGGTATGGCATGACAATAACATTAAGGAAAAGGCCTTACAAGAAGGAGATTGGGTGATGTTGTATGATTCAAGGTTTAAAAAATTTAAGGGAAATTTGATGACAAGATGGCTGGGACCATACATAGTGGAAAAACGTTTTGACAATGGCACAGTTCAAATCAGGACCATAGATGAGGAAGGAATCCCCTTGCTTCTCAATGGTCACAGACTCAAAATTTACAAGAAGCCCTTGTCTAGGGAAGAGTTTAGAAATTCAATAAGAAGAGAGGTGTATGTAATGGGAAAATCCATATTTTCCAACACCTCCTAACAAAAAAAGAAAAAAGAAAAAAGAAATAGAAATAAAAAGAATAAAGATCCATGGGTGAAAACCTCTCTGAGGTGCTCAAGGAAAGCTCATGGGTTGAAAACCTCTATGGAGGCAACCCATTTTCTTAAAAAAGAAGAAGAAGAAGAAGAGAGAAATACATCTGTGTTGGGTGCTAGTGTTGTACATTTTTCCTACACTTGTCTTCCCTATTTTGACTCATAATCATAACCAATGTGAGTATCTTTACCCCTTTTTCCTACCTTTCTACCCTAACTTGTCTTGTTTCACCTTGCTTTTATTACTTTTCCAATTCACCAATTATTATGATATATCATAACTTTTTATGACTAATTGATGGTGAATGTTAGGAGAATATCGATGGTTTTTGTGTTTCCTTTTCAGATGTCATTTATAGCACCAAATATCTCGAGCACGAAGTTCACAGGAGCAGTTAAGAGGGTCTTGTTACAGCAAAGCGATGCTGTTACACCTTGCTGATTACAGAATCCACCGGAAAACTACTGTTACACTCTGTTGTTACAGACTCGTTGATGAAATGCTGATACAGTTGTACCATTGACTGATCTCATCAATATTTGTTGCCGATCTGTCCTCTAGCCGTTACACTATAGTTGTGATTCCATTACAATAGTTATAGAAGTTGTTTTTCATTGTATTTTTGGGATAACAACCTAAGGAAGGTTTTGATTGTAATCTTTTATTTTCTAGTCAGAACTTTATTAGGAAGTGGTTATAACTATATGTGTTCTATTTCGATCAGCATGAGAATCATAAGATTCTCATGAATGATCTATCCCTGAATTTTCTGATGTAACCACTATATAGCTCTTGCCCCTAGAGGTTGAGAGGTGAGCGGAGAAAAACATTATTTTGGCTCTGTAATTGTGTCCAGATTAATACAGATTATCTTGTTATTGTTGTTACATGTGTCATTCTATTTAGTTTCCATTAAGTTCTTCCTCTACCTATGCCCTACTAGGGAGGAAGGGCCCTCCTTCTTAGCAGGGATTGCAGTGATTAAAGTAGTTGTGTGTGTATAATTGTATTTCAGTATTTCAGTTTATGTATCAATAGATTGTTGTTGTTGTTGTTCAGCTGAGAATAAATCTGCTTCGATTTCAAGACATTATATGTTGTTACACATATGATACTAGAGACACCAGCTGGGTACTTGTTGTGTGGCGAGCTAGACAGATTAATTGAAGTGTGATTTCAATCTTGTATGTCCTTTTATTACTACATGAGTGATTTATTTCCAGCATTTACTTTAGAAAAATTTTCTTTTCTTTGGAATTTCTTCTGATTGGTGTATCGACACAGACTGTGCACCTTTCATTGGAATAAATAGACATCCCTGGATTGATAATTAAATGTGTGATGTTCAGCATTTTAATAGTGATTTATATAGACCATAATTTTGGCACTATTTCCAGGGATGGAAATGGCGATCCAATAAATCAAAGTTGTTTCTTAGAAGTGCAATTTCTGTGTGTTTTTATAGAGTGTCTCTAGCAATACAATTTCCAAGAAGTAAGACAAGAGGTAAGAACCTGCAAAGCACTCTAACAGACTTGAGCAGGCTCACCAATGTCCTGATGCGACACTTAGGAGGTTGAATTTCTAAGCGTTTTTTTTTCTTAGAGTGTCTCCATTGACACAATTGCCGGGTGGTAAGATGAGAGGTAAGAACCTCGCTCTAAAAAACCTGAGCGGGCTCACCAATGTCTTGCTGGGAAACTTAGGAATTGAATTTTGGGTGTTTTTTAGGGTGCCTTTAGCTATACAGTTTTTGGGCGATAAGACGAGAGGTAAGAACCTGTGCATCACTCTAACAAACTTGGGCGGGCTCACTATTGTAGAAATTGAAGCAGCTATAGGATGAATTGATACGCATAGGGCCCATGTGTGCCGATAGGACAATATAGACATCTACAAACACCCCTCAGTCCATTGACTACAGGAAATATGGGTCGTAAGAAGGAAAAGAAGAGCACAAATTTGGGAAGGAAAACATTCTTTGGAGATCTGATTTCAAGGGCATAAAAGGAATAATCCACGTCATACAGAGATAATAGGAAGACAAGACCACAGAAATCAACTACCATATAAAGGCCTGGACCATTGGTGTCTTCCGTGTGTGGACCTCACCATCCTTCGAACAACATATCCACTCCTGATATCAAAACTCCAGATTCAAAATAGTAGTGGAGAATTATTGGTCAGGATTTGAGAATTGAAGGACACAAAGAGACTAATGGGGATCATTAGGGACCTGAGGAAAAATAGTTATTTGATCATAAATTGGATGCTGGTAGTGTTGTTAAACAGTTGATCCTGTAGTAGCCCGATCCTTCTATTTGTCAATCTCCAGTGCACTTTGAGGCTAGTTCATCCCATCTGGAAGAATCAGCCATGGGAGATGAGAATGTCAAGACAGATAGCTCTGTTACTTTTGAATTCCCAATAGTAGTAACATGGGATGAGGCTCCTATGAAGAATATCCCTTTATCATCCCTACCATCCTTTCACGGGATGGCTGTTGAAGATCCTGATACCTTTCTATTCGAATTCGATGTGCTATGTAGAGGTTATGATTACACTTCAGATGCCCATAAGCTGAAATTATTCCTTGCTACTTTGAAAGGAGCATGATCCAGATTTTATGCAGGAACGCAACAAAATACAGATATAACCATAGATACAGAGATGCAGCGGAAATAATGCTTCATTTTATTAATAAAAGAATGACTGCAATAAGCTTACAAACATAATGGAAATAAGCTAGGGCGCTGGTAGCGTATCTCTGAGAAGAGATGTAGCATACGCAGGCCTCTAAACTGTGTTACATTGAGGCTCGCAGGCCTATTACAGACATAATGGAAATAGATGAGCTAGGGTACTGGCAGCGTATCCCTGAGAAGAGATGTGGCAGCTACCAGCCCCTGAACTGTGTTACAATGTAGACATGATGGAGATGTGGCGAGCTATGGCACTTGTAGTGCTTATCTCTAAGAAGAGATGTATTGGCTCCCAGCCCCCTGAACTGTGTTACAATATAGACATGATCAGAACCAGCGAGCTAGGGCACTGGTAGCGCTTATCCCTGAGAAGAGATGTATCGGCTGCCAGCCCCCTGAACTGTCTTACAATGAGGCTCGAGGGCCTATTTATTTTTGAGAAACAATGTAGAATCTGAAACGTCCAAAACCCTAACCGTAGGAGATGAAGCGCCAAAACTGTGGGCCCCGTTTGGGTAAATTGGTGGTTCAACTTCCCGAGGATGTAACTTTGGCATCCGATCTCCGTTTGACGCGCTCAATAGCTCGTTAGAATGATCTGTCCGAGGAGTACAACTTTTGAATGAGAAACATTGGTCCATGGACCCATGTTGCTCTCCGTTTTCCAAAAAAGCGTCGTTTAGGGCCTCAAAACGGCTCCGGGAGTTTAAGACCCGAAAAACTGCTAAAAATAGTAAGTTGTGCCGAAACTTACAAACTGAAATAACTAACGGTGGGGGTTCAAATGGATTCGATGGGTGGCCACCAATATCCACCTAGATTATTAATGCCCCAAAACGGCTCCGGGTGTGCAGGACCCGAAAACCTACTATAAATAGTAAGTTGTGCTGAAGCTGAAAAACTGAAAGAATTGATGTTGCAGGTCCAAATGGAATAGGTGGGAGGCCATTGATATCCACCTGGATCAGAGCAACATTAAGATGGTTCATGAGATTGGGTGCTAGCACGATTCAAACATGGAATGACATGAGAGAGGCCTTCCTGTTTAAGTATCAGGACTACTATCGAACCAGAGATTTGAAGGGCGAGATTTTCATAATTGCACAGAGGGAGGAGGAAATCTTGGAAGAATATCTGGAGTGATTCCACTACAATTTATAGAGGTATAAGTTAAGTAACTAAGATCCAGAAATTCTAAAGCTAATATTTGTAAGAGGTTTTGTCTGGAGCATCTGAACATAATAGGAAAAGGAGACATATCGCAAGAAACGTTTGATGATATAATGAAGCTTTTCTTGCGTAGCTCAAGAGGATCAGTCAAGGGGAGAGTTTCATTTCGAGACCCTTCACTTCGGATACATAAGTCAAAAAGTGGAGGAGTAACCAGAGCAGATATCGGGAACTTATTTGAGGATTTTAAAACTGACCTCCTTAGCACTCTCTCTGCCCAGATCACTACGGTACAAGTCAAGAAGGCACAAATAGAAGCTGAAGCAGCCTTAGCAATATTCTGTCCCCGATGCAAAAAGAAAAATTTGGAAAGAGAATGTTAAATGAATAGTGTCATCCTGTGCAACATCTGTGAGTTGGCGCACTCTATGAATCAGTGTCGTGAGTTTCCTAGATAGAAGGTGGTACTTCAAGAATCAAGAGAGGATGTTCAATCTTCTTATTTCATCAAATCAAAGAGACCATGGAAGCTATGACCTACATGTATGCCTTCATATTTTTCTTCGTTTTATCCTTGGAATAATGTTTATAATAGTCAGCAATACCCATGGAAGTATCCTACTCCTTCCTCAACAAAATTTCCTTCACCATGGAACCAGTGGCCATCTCCTCCACCAATGCAATATCCTTGGGGTCAGAACTGGAGAGCTAATGGCCAAGGTCTAGTAACCCTTCCAATACCAATGCAACCATAGTAGTTACAACTTCCTTCTATTCAAAATCCTACACCTTCTGTCCAACCCCAATTACCTGTACAACCTAACCCCAATGCAAATAATAAGGCAATCCAGAGCATGGATGCTCTGTTTACCCTCAAAACTTATCTTATTACTCCTATCAGACTTAAAGAGGTTCGGCTTTGATCATGGAAATAAATCATATCTGAACATACCCCCATTATTACCGAAGAAAATGAATCACCCAGGAAGGATATGGACGATTCTGAGGTAGCTGTTACACATGTAACAACTGATACAACACTTGCTATTACATCTATAACAACCAGCTCGAGAGGGTTTGATGTTCTTACAACAGCTAATCCAAGTAAGGATGGTACATCTATGGTAGATGACTGAGCTATTAGCATTCAGAATCCCCCATACCCTCAACGATTAATTGAAACTGGGCTGGTCTCACAACCTGAATCTGAATTCCTTAAGGAGTTGCAAAATTTGTATGTGCGGATTCCACTGTTACAAGCTCTTAAAGAAGTGCCTATCTATGCTAAAATAGTGAGGTATCTATGCGTCAAAAGACCTGTGAGGAAACCTAAATACCCTAATACAATCTATGTCATGGGATAATTGTATGATCTTATGATTGATCAGCCTTTGTTGACTAAATATAATGACCCAGGGAACCCCATAGTGATTGTCCATAGTTACAATCATCTCGTAACCAATACCTTGATTGATCTAGGGGAAACTATTAATGTCATGACTAAAGACCTCTTCATCACTCTAGGAATTCATGGAATTAGACCTACACCTACAGTGCTTGAACTAGCAGATAGGTTCTGTGTTAAGCTTGAGGGAATGATTGAAGATGTGGTTATCACTGTAGCCTCTTGGAACTATCTGACTGACTTTCTGTTACACAACATTTTGTCACTGCCCCTGAAATCCCTAGATCACCCATTGGAGGGTCATTTCCATGATCAATAAGCAGTGTCATGCCTTACAAAGACCATCACTGTGTCCCTTTACATGAGAGTAACATTCCTTCTGTTGACAATTCCTTGAGTAGAGACTCAAAAACCCTTGTTTTTTCCTTGGCGGAGGTAGTCAGTTATGCCCTCGTGCAAAAGAGGAAGATTAACACTGGGCCCCACACCAGTTGGCACTCTGTCCCAATTTTCCACTCGCGCCAAGATTTTTATGGAATGTTTGTAAAAATAGAGGCAGATATTCCACTCCAACCACCTCGAGGATGAGTCATTGGGAGTGGTTGAACTAATAAACCATGAAATACCTCCTTTAGTTTTATGGTTTTCACCTCTTATGGGAAATCCCTAAAGGATAGGCCTCCCTCCCACCTTTGTAGGGATCCTAACCTCCTCCTTTTCCTCTATAAAAGAATTTATCTCTCTTAGAACAAGCTAGTTGAACATGGAGAATTAAACATATTATAGCTGAATTACTAGAGAAGATAGAATAAGAAGGAATTACATTGAGAAAGCTTGAGTCCATGAATTCTGAGAGAGCTTGAGTCCATGCCTTCATTCTATCCAAATTCCCTGATGATCATCTGAGACGCGCTTCGGCTAAACCCTGCTAGAGGATACTACGACTTCAAAGCATTGGTTGTAACTCTTCCCTCTATTCATTTATATACATGACTACTGTTTGGTTCCACTTTTGTGTTACAACATTTTTTTACTGCAATATGTTTAGCCCTATTTTTACTGGCTAATATTTATGAATGAAATGTTGTTATCTTTTATGATCTTCTTGCTTCTTGTTGTATGTGTAGGTATCCAAGTGTAATGGCAAAAGGATTGTGACTTGCTGAGGCAGGAGTGAGAAGCCACTAGTACTACATCAACAATGACAACGTTGGATTCCAGGTACATTGATCTACCATGTCCCTTGTTCATTCAATAATTAGGAAGCAACATTTTAGCATGTCCCTTTGTTTCTAGACCCACTCTAGGGCTAGAGGGATCGTCTCTATCCATAGAGAGGATTTACCTGCTTAACACTTTCTCATTTTAAAAACCAAATCCAATCTAGGGGGTCATTCTTTAATCTTGGGAAGATCGTGGCTAGCCACTGCAAACACATATATATGATGTAGGTCTAGATCTATGGTGATCTCAAATGGACAAGCCACTCATAACCTGAACCTTTATCCCCCAGAAAAACCTCATATGGATTCGAGCAATCCCTGGTAGGACGAATTTGCACCTAAATCTAATCTTTCCCTACCTCTTCTCATGCTTGGAAAAACACAATACTTTAAGGATGAAATAGAGGACGATATCATTAAGAGTTTTATCAGTAATTCATTCCCTATTGCCTCCATTAGATATTTGGGAGAAGAATATGAGGAAGATGATGTAATTATTGAACATTGAAAACAAATCCACTTACTATCAGCAGTCACGTTGAAATCGAACCTGAAAAATGTTTAAACTTCAATCCTAACCTGATTGTTGAATAAAACAGATTGCTGATACAAATGTTACAGAAATATAAAAAAGGCATTTACATGGGACTATACTGATATGAAATGAATCCATCCTACCCTATGCACTCACCTCATTTACCTTAAAGAATATTTCAAACCTGTTGTTTGGCCAATTTAGTGTGTCCTAAATTTCTACATTAATTTGTCAATCCGGGATTCGTAAGCTGACGAAGTGTGGCGCACTATATGTGCAAGATAACCTATCTCTTACTTTTTGTCGTTTTTTTGGTTTTTTTTTCTTTTTATCTTGGTTAGTTTCCTAATGTGAGATGGAAATTCTAAAAGACAATTATGGATATAAATTTTCAAGGCAATGATGTCCTTTATAATGATTTCCCAAAATTCAAACTTAAAAAGGATTTTAAAATATGCAATGACAAAATTAATTCCTAAAAGGAAATGAAAATGTGCCACTATTCTAGTTAAAAAAACAGTGAACTATTGATCATGAAAACCATTACCCTTGCTGCTGTCTAAACACAAAAGAAACTGTACTCAAAGAAAATATTGCAAGTAAATTAAAACTAAAATCAAATTACATCAACTCATATTTTGACCCCTCACCATTAGTCTCGCTATGGCTTTCGGAGGTAATCATAAACAACTTGAGCAATATGATATCTAATTTGCAGAAAAATAAACTAATATCAAATTACACACTCATAATTCAATCCCTCACCATTAGTATCTCTATGGCTTTCATAGATAACTGATAATGACATGAGAAATTTAATATCTAACTTGCAGAAAAAATAAACTAATATCAAACTACACACTCATATTTCAATTCCTCACCATTAGTCTCGCTATGGCTTTCTGAGGTAACTGATAATGACATGAGAAATTTAATATCTAACTTGCAGAAAAATAAACTAATATCAAACTACACACTCATACTTCAATCCCTCACCATTAGTCTCGCTATGGCTTTCAGAGGTAACTGATAATGACATGAGTAGTTTAATATCTAATCTAACTAGTAAAGCAAATGTACAAAACTGAAATGAATAAAACAGTGCTGGAATTAAAAACTAAGAAAAAGAAATCAGCAGAAGGACAAGATTGATTCCATGTCATTAGTCATTATAAAATGATGTGCAAATGCTCGGGCTACCTATTGTAATCTGGAAAAAACACTGATCAGTTAACAACAATATAAAGCATGAAAGATTATGGACAGAATTAAAACGTAAAGCATGAAAGATGTAATATATATACACATGAATGATTATGGCACAATGAACGTAAGGAAATGAAGCATGAAACTATATAGTAATACACAAAACCTCGGTGTGTGCAGGGGCCCTCTGCACAATCCTCGGGAAGCAGCTATCAAACACGAATTGTGCTTATGAACAGAGTCTTCTAATATATTCAAAATGCGGTCATAACAGAGAAATAATGTTACAGCACAGTGGCAACGCAATTACATTATAGAGCTAACTATTATGCGTATGAGAACACATTATTTATAACAGAGGGTGATATAACTAATTCCCTAAAGTCTGCGCTGATAGAAGACACGTGAACAACCACGTCCAGAAATCTAGCATCATGGCTGCCGTGAAGATTAAATCTATGGAAAGTGGTTGTTGGATTCGGCTTATGGAGTCATTTACAGGTGTTGATATGTCTCCCGTGATTTAGAAATGGCCACGCAAGTCTTCACGTGATGAAAAACAGAGTTCTGTCATTGTGGGACTCTACGGTTGACCACCACTTGGCTACCTTTGACCATAGCCTTCTTAGGTGAATTCGACTGAGCCAATAGGACTCGATCCATGTCCATGTCATTTCCAACTTGCCCATGTGGCTCAATTTTCCTGAAGACACCTGTAATATAGACTTTAACAAAATGGTTGCGGAAAGTTGCAGCAGCTGCGGAAAGTGACAAGATTCCGCAGCTCAATGAGAAAAAATCTAATTCAAACAGCAGACACAAAACATAGTTAAAAACCATTTTAAATGCTCTTTTATAATTAATATACAATGATATTGATAGCTTAGGAGGTCCAGGTAAATTGAAAAAGTCTAGAAAGGTGTATAAGAAAGATGCAGATTTGAGACTCAAAATACCCCCACTGTGAAGGTGTTGCATGTCCTCATGCAACCAAAATTTTGATCATCCTCTTTCAATTCATATGCCTTGATACCTCAGCCAGTACATCCAGTCCTCTCCTCCTCTTCCTTGGTGCTGCTAACATCCTGGGCTTTTTCATCAAGCATCTGAATTTGATATTAATCAGTGCTCTACTTAACTTCTGGCATTTCTTCTTTAATTTCATGTTCTTTTTCTGCCATAGTCCCAGATGTAGCATGGTATTGTCATGAATGATCTTGTCCAATTTTCTTTGTTCCTTTAATGCCTCATTTTCATTTTTAATGTGTCTATTTAAAACCTCCAACTCAAAGACTTCTTGTTTCAATGATTGGAATAGATCTTCTTGTGTCGTGTGAGGCTGAGTGGATGAGGTGCTGGGGCCCGTGGCTATCCTTTCTAAGGATTCTATGTAATCGTACACCTCTTGCTGTTTTGGATCTATCTCAGTTGTAGTTTTCCTTGGGCTTTCCCCAAAATTCTCTGGAGGAGAATTGTCTTCAAAATCTGGCTGAAAAGGGCTCATGTCAACGTCTTAAGGACTAGCTTCAACGTTTGACTGAGAATTAGGTGGACTATGTTCAACGTCTGGCTGAGAATGAGATGGAATATGTTCAATGTCTGACTGAGAATGAGATGGACTATGGCCAACTGGAGTTTGTTCAGGTATTCCTTCTCCCAAATCAATAAAATGGGGTCCTTTTGTTTGTACTTTCCTCCACTTTCCTTTAAGCATGCTGCTTCTTCTTACATACTGTGGACTACTGTCTTTTCCATTTTGTTTTTATTTTCCCCTCTTTTTAGCCATAGATGACTGTTCCTGAAGGTGAACTAGTCTCTCAGACAATATTTGATGGTCTTCTTCTGAAGAAGGGGTTTGATTCACAACCTCAATGCTTTTTCTCTCTTCAGTCTTTTCCTTATTCCTTTTAGACAGTCTTTCCTCTCTACTAGTTCTTTCAACTTTGTTAGTAGGAGTACTTTGAGTTTTATCACTTGTTATCCTTCTTTTTGGTGTACTACCTTCAGGAGTTTCGTGGGGTTCTTCAAAGAAATTTCTAACTAAAAATTGCTCCCAGGTGTCCTTTTTCTCCTTTAATTGTTCTTCTACCAAAATTTTCACGAAGCCATGGTGATACAAATGTGGTTCTACATCCCCTAGATGCTTCTAGATGGTTACAGACATCTTCTTCAAACTGTTTAATAAAAAGTATGGCAGATTGAGGGCCTGGTTGTCTAGGAAATTCATCAACAGTCGGGTATGATACATGTACAGTGACCCAAAACGTCCCTCACAGGTGATAAAATTTTGAATGACCAACAGTAGACTGGCCCATTCTTCTTTTAAAGCATGAATAGGAATTCCCTTTTTAAAAATAGTTACATCCATACCTGGGTTACGTAGGATCACTCTCCAGGCTTCATCACTAATGCTCTTGTTCTTGAACCAGCGTTCACCTTCTTGAGGGAGTCTTGTAGCAGCTGCTATGTATGCCTCATTCACCGTAAATTTGAGGTCCCCAATTTCTACCTCCAGACCATTGAAAGACCTTGCAAAAGCTTTTGTCACCTCTTTATGGTAGCCTCTAAACTTTTGAATAAACCGAAGCCACTTTGACTTTTTCAATATATCTCTGCCTTGCGGGTATCCTTCCATGAATTTAGGTCCTTCTAGTTTTGTTCTCAACAACTGACCCATCCTTCTTTCTGCTCTTTAAAACTTGTCTGCATGAGGAGGGTTCAACGGAGGTAAGACGGTTGAATTAGCAGAAATGAGCACGGTTTGTGAAAGAGACCAGTGACTGTAAGCGGATATCAGAGAATGGGTATACGGAATGTAGCATAACAGAGAACAAAATGGGGTGAAGCGGAACAGAGAAGGGTTACGTGAGCACGGTGGAAATGCAACTGTGAGATCAATAGAACAGTAGGAGGAGTAAAACGCATCCGAAAATATTTAAAATTGGGTGGCTGCAGAGTAGATGCAAGCACATTTATGCAACGACTACGGATTTTATGCGGCTAAGAGAAGCCGTAGTCAAATAAACTACGTTTCTTAACTACAGGTGGAGTATCAACGTATAGCTGAACACTAATGAAGACCGGAGGCTTGATTATGAGGCCGTTTAGAAATGAATGCAAGGATTGTGGGGGAATCGTATAGAGATCGTGGGATGGCTACGGAGTTATCAACGCAATCATTGCATATAATGGAGCTATGGTTTATAACTATGTAAAAATGTGCTTGAATTCCATTTGAAATAAATTTTTACTCATACCTTGGAATTCTTGCCACTTTTCATTGGTCTTCAATCAGTTGCTCCTCATTGATGTCTTTGAATGCCCCATGTCTTCATAATATGTCTTCATACCTGCATTTGATTTCATGATTGTGGAAATAACATCTTACTGTAAATTTTTGAAAAACAAAGTGGTGGCTGCAGAAATTCTTCTGGCTGCGGAAACTGGTGTCAGCTGCGGAAACTGACACAACAATTATTTGGGTGAATGGAGATGGATAGATAATAACTGTCTGAATGAAAATGGTCATGAAAAAAAACTTTATTGATGAAATGAAATGAAATAGATGAAATGGAGTAAAGTGAAATGAAGTGGAGTGTAATGAAGTGGAATGAAGTGGAATGAAATGGAGTGGGTTGTCATAAAACTTGTGAAATAAGAGAGAGAAATTTTATTTTATTTTTGGAAAATATAGGGTGTCAGGTGTTCCTGATTTTCACCCTACATTTTCTTTATAAGACTGCCAATCAGTGATTGGTTTTCAGGCTTATACTTTATTTATTATTTTTTTTTTTTGGTGAAAAAAGAACAAAAACTAGGCTGGTGGAGAAGAAGAATTCTTCTTTACCAGCCTTATTGCAGAATTTTCTTGAAACATTTTGATAAATTTCTCTTTTGAGAGTGGCTTATGATAGAATTTTAATTTGTGGCCATTCACAATAAGAGGAGTTTGAAATTCATCAATGGTCTTGATTCTTACCGCTCCATTGCTAAAGATCTTGTCAATCTCATATGGCCCAAGCCAATGAGTTTGAAATTTTCCTTTAAAATCTTTAAACTTGGAGTCAAATAGCAATGCCCAATCTCCTTCTTGAAACTTCTTCTCTTTGATATATTTGTCATGCCATTTAGGTCTTTGATATTGAACTAGATCAGTTCTTAGAATTGCTTCTTGTCTGATCTCATCTAGCTCATTCAACTGCTCCATTCTATGCTTTTGGGCTTCTGATAAGTCCATCCCCAACTGAACTGCTATCTTGAAGGTCTTGACTTGGAACTCAATGGGGAGAAGGACTTCCTTCCCATAAACAAGTTCATAGGGAGAATGTCCTGTTGTATTTCTCCATGTAGTTCTATAGGCCCACAAGGCTTCAGGAAGCCTTTCTGCCCAATCTCTTCTGTGTAGATGAACAGTTTTGGTGATGATACTTTCAAGAAATTTGTTTGTAGACTCCACTTGACCATTTTCTTGTGGATGGTAAGGAGTAGATCTTCTGTGCTTGATTTTGTATTCTTCCATCAGCTTCTCCACCAACTTGGATGTGAATTGGCTTCCCTGATCTGTCACAATTTCTCTTGGAACACCAAAGCGAGTAAAAATATCCTCATAAATAAAATTAACAACTAAATTTTCAGTAGCAGACACTAATGCTTTAGCTTCTACCCATTTAGTAACATAATCAGTACAAACCAATATATACTTCTTTTGCTTAGATGGTGGGTTAATAGGTCCAATGAAATCTAAAGCCCATTTCTCAAAGGGTTCGATGAGTACCTGTGTTTGCAATGGCATTTCATTTGAAAGGGTAGGTTTCCCTACTCTTTGGCAACTGTCACACCTTTTGACATATTGTTTTGCATCTTTGAAGAGGGAAGGCCAATAATATCCTAAAGAGAGGATTTTATAGGCCGTCCTTTTGTCTGCAAAGTTTCCGCCGCATGGTTCATCATGACATGCCTTAAGAATATCAGGCATTTCATCTTCCCTGACACATCTTCTGATCACAAGATCTGGCCCTGTTTTAAACAATTCGTTAGAAATCCATGAATATTTTGAACTCTCCCGAATAATTTTTCGTTTTTCACTTGGAAATAAATGTGAAGGTAGTTTCCCTGTAACCAAATAGTTAGCAATATCTGCATACCAAGGAGTCTTAATAGTTACTGCAAACAAGTATTCATCGGGAAACTTATCCTCTACAGGAGAATCTTCTTTAGTATTCTGAATCCTAGACAAGAAATCAGCTACTGTATTTTGTTTTCCTGGTCTATCCAACACAGTAATATTGAATTCTTGCAAAAGTAAGAGCCATATTGTCACTCTGCCATTAGTAATAGGTTTGTTCATTAGATATCTAATTGCAGAATGGTCAGTATGAATAAAAGTTTCATAGCCTGTTATATAATGTCTAAACTTATTAATTGCATGAACAACAGCTAAAAACTCTTTTTTAGTCACAGTATAGTTCAACTCTGTGGGAGTCAAATTTTTACTGGTATAATAAATGGCATAAGGAACTAAATATTTTTGACCCAACACAACTCCTAGAGCTGTATCTGAAGCATCCGTAGAAATATGGAAAGGGAGTTTCCAATTTGGTCCTCTCAAGATAGGTGCTTCAGATATTCTTGTTTTCAAAGTTTCAAAGGTTGATTGACAATCAGGATCCCATTTGAATTCATAGTCTTTTGTAAGCAGTTTGAAGAGTGGAGATGCTATTTTAGTGAAGTTTTCTATAAATCTTCTATAGTATCCAGTAAATCCTAGAAAACTTCTAACATCTCTTTGACAATTTGGAATAGGCAACTTGGAGATGACTTCAACTTTTGATCTATCAACCTTAACCCCATCTCCTGAAATATGATGTCCTAAAACAATCCCTTCAGTAAACATCATAAAGCATTTTTCATGGCTTAATGAAAGGTTTGTTTCTTTACATCTTATAAGAACTTTTTCCAAATTTTCTAATGCCTCTTCAAATGAATTACCATAAACCGTAAAATCATCCATATAAACCTCTACACAATCATGGATTAGATCAGAAAAAATTCCTAGTACTGCTCTTTGGAATGTTGCAGGTGCATTACATAACCCAAAAGGAAGTACTCGATAGGAAAAAGTTCCCCATGGACAGGTGAATGTGGTCTTATCTTGATCTTCAGGTGCTACCTGAATTTGATTATAGCCACTAAAACTATCCAAGAATGAAAAGTACTTTTTACCTGCTAATGTATCTAATACCTGATCGATAAAAGGCAAAGGAAAGTGATCCTTCAAATTTGCTTTGTTCAATTCCCTATAATCAATGCATACCCTCCATTTACCATTCTTTTTAGGTACTATAACCAAAGGAGAAACCCATCGGCTATCTGAAATTGGATAAATGAAGTTTACATTGAGTAGTTTTTGGAGCTCTTCTTTCACTATCTCCCTAAGATTTGGATTCATCCTTCTCTGAGGTTGTCCGATTGGTCTACTATTTTTCTCAATATAGATATGATGGATGCAAGTCTTAGGATCAATACCTTTCATATCAGTATACTCCCATGCAAATGCAGTAGAATGTTTTTGCAAGATTTTGGTTAGTTCTTCTTGTTGTGACTTTTCTAAATGTTTGTTGATATTCAATGTTTTTCCCGGAAAAATCTCAATAGTAGAACTACCAAACTCTTCCATAGAGTAAAGAGACATTTGTCTTGATGATAAATATTCTATGTCAGATTCCAACTGAAATTGTGTGGGGTCATATTCTGAAGATGTCTCAAAATTTTCTAATGTGTTCAGAATTTGAACTATCCTCACTGATTTCCGAAATGATAAAGACAGGTTGTATAATTTCCTCATCATCAACCCATTCATTGTCTCCTACTTCTGTGATTGGTTTTTCTGGAGGATACAAATTGAATTTATTTGTCGAATTACCATTAGAAATGTACATATCCCCAGATCTACAACTAATGAAAGCATCAGCTGTGGCTAGCCAAGGTCTTCCTAAGATAAGTGGGTGCCCTCCTAAATTACTCTTGGGAGTCAAAATCATAAAATCTACCGGATATTCCCAAGAATCTAAGGAGACTGAAATATCTTCTAATACACCATCTGGTTTAATAATTGATCGATCTGCAAGTTGCAGTAAAGTAGGTGTAAAAAGAAGATTAGGAAGTTTTAGTTGTTCCATAGTCTGTCTACTCATAATGTTGATAGCAGCCCCTAAGTCAATCAATGTGTTTGGAATTTCTATCCCATTTATATGTGTCTTGAAAATTGGACTACCTGGATCTACATACTTCTGCATGGTAATTTTTCCCATCATGATATTTGCAATTTTTCCTACCAGGTGGATTCTTCTTGTGTCCTTTAGTTTCCTTCCTGGTCTTTTGAGACTCAACTCCTTTATTGTTTTTGCTAGAATAGGAATCTCTCGAATGGCTTGTAGCAAGGGAATCTTGATACAAACATTCTTTATTTCATCTAGAAAATCATAGTTAGGCAACAAGATTTGCTTTTCCACCCCTTTATCAATTTGTAATCTTTCAGGGAAAGGAGGTGTCGATGAAGATGCAGGTTGCTTAACTATAGGAGTTGTGGGGGTTAACTTTTCTTTCTCTTTTTGAATGTTTTAGTTTTGAAGAGATGCTTCCTCAGAACCCTTATTGGCTTTAAGAGAGCCCTCCTCAGAGGTATCTTGCTCTTGGACATCTATAGAAGGTTTTTATAAAACTCTACCAGACCTGAGTTGTACATCATTGAGAGGAACAATCATATATGTAGGAAATTGTTGTCCTTCTATCATGTAAGTATTCTGAGGATTTTTATTGTTAGGATTTGGCAATGGCTGAGCTGGAAGTTGATTTGTCTTTTGTTGGAATGGAAGCTGAGTTGAGGATTTGGATTCTGCTGAGAAGGTTGTTGTTGTGGAAATGGCAATGAAAGTTGTGGATTTGGGTTTGGAAGTTGTGGAGCTTGTTGATTTTGAAAAGATGGAGGATATTGATAAAATTGAGCAAATCTCCCATAAGGATTTTTCATACCTTGTACCCATGAATGATATGAATTTTGAGGTTGGGGCCAAGGTTGTTGCCAAGGATTCCAATTTGGTGGGGGTTGAAAATTCATAGGGTTGTTAATCCCTTGAGTTTGTTGCCCCTGCCAAGGTCTTCTTGCAACAAAACAGAGAGATTCTACTGAATTTGGATCTTCTTGAAAGACAGCTTTGAGTCCAGGAATTGAAGGACAATCCTTGGTCTCATGATTCTCTGAGAAAATCATACATGTTTCTAAAACTTTTGCATCCAAGGGAAATTCCCTTAAAGCATGTTTCTTCCTACATTTCGGACAAAAGATGGCTAGAGCATCAGTTTCTGATTTTTTCTTGTTTTGAATTTTAAGGGTGTCTAGTTGTTCACTAAGGCTCCCTAAGATATCAGTTTTGAACTCATCAAGAATATTGCCGATATCCAGTTGCAGATTTTTTTTCCCTGATAAGAGAAAGATCTCTAGGCCCTTTTCCTGTTTTAGATTTTCCCCTTGAGAGATGGACACATAGTTCTGTTATGTCACGAAGTGGAAGTTGAGAAATGTCTCCTTTCCCCATCATGTTTAAAATATCTATCCATTCATCTTTGATGGCTTTTAATATAAGGGCTTTCAAATTTTCTTCATCTAAGTTTCTCATCTTTGCTCCTTTTAAGTTGTATTGAAATCTTTCAAGTAAATCTTCCAAATTTTCATCTTCTTTTTGCACCATTTTGAATACCTCATCCTTGTGGTTGGTGGGCATGCAATAGTCCAGGTATCTATCCAAAAATGTTTGCTTCATACCATTCCAAGTCCTAATAGATTGGGTGGCTAATCCCATGAACCATTTCAAAGCGGCTCCCTTCAATGTTGAAGGAAACAGTTTGAGTTTTTGAGAGTCTTCCATATAGTCATAGGTTCGGCACACAACTTCAAACTCAAACAGAAATGTTTCAGGATCCTCACTTCGCAATCCATAAAAGTTGGGGAGGACAGATGGTGAGATGTTTTTCATCATTGTATGAGTTTCCTCATCAACTATAGGGAATCCAAACAAGTTGTCTCCTTCCCTATTTCTTCCATTATTACCTTCACCTCCACCATTGTTGTCTCCATTGTTTCCTCCTCCTCTACCTCTACCTCTACCTCCGAATCCATCTATTATTTCCTCTGCCATGATATTTTATTTAGAGTCCTCAAAGTCCTTTGGTTCTTCTATCAAGGGAGGATGAGAGGGAGTCTCTTCCTTTTCTTCTTCAGGTGATTCTACTTCTTTGATTACAATATACTCTCCTGTAGAAGTAAAGAAAGGGTCCTTTTCTAAATGAGATTTAGTAGGTGGTATAGGAGAATCCTCTAATTTAGCTGCTCCTTGAATTCCAAGAATCTTAAGGCTAGGGGTAGATGGTGGTGAATCTTGTCTAAGCCTTGAAGAAATATGGAGTTGTGAAAATCGAACTCTTGGCTTTAGCTATAAACCTTCCCCTAGAATCTCTTGCTCTATGCATGTCATTTTTATTTCTATTTTTTATTTTTTAAGTTGGGCTAATAATTCTCTTTCTGATCTTCCAGGTCACACTAGGTGCAAGAAGAGAGCATACTTAAGAAATTATTGAACCAATAACTCTCTTTTCTGATCCTCCAGATCACACTAGGTGCAAGAGGAGAGCATACTTCAAGAAGTTATCAAGTTTTCCCTTCTTTTATTGTTTTTTTAAAAATTGGCTATTTTAGTTACACTTCCCCGGCAACGGCGCCAAAATGTTTGGCCAATTTAGTGTGTCCTAAATTGCTACATTAATTTGTCAATCCGGGATTCGTAAGCTGACGAAGTGTGGCACACTATATGTGCAAGATAACCTATCTCTTACTTTCTGTCATTTTTTTGGTTTTTTTTTCTTTTTGTCTTGGTTGGTTTCCTAATGTGAGATGGAAATTCTAAAAGACAAGTATGGATATAAATTTTCATATTCAACCGGGAACCAGTGTCTATCAAAAATTTCCAATATTCATACTGAGACCCGATTTTAACCTTCATCTTGACACAATACATAACATCTCTGTTAAATATATTGCATCCCAAACCAGTTCTTTCTGTGTCGTCATCAGAATCTTCTTTCTCAATATTTTTATCTGGTCTATTTATTTCCTCTATGATTGGATTTTGATGAAATGTCCAATTCTTTATTATGTCAAGGCTAGAGTTTACCTTGACCAATTCCTTACTGTGAGCTATTGCAGCTTCATGAATCTTCTTGTCTGTGTTTAGGGTAAGTCTATCAAGACTTTGGGCAATAGCCTGATCATTCTCTGTGAGTACCTTGATACTCTCATTCAGACAAGTAGTATTATAGTCTTGTTTTTTCAAGACTCTGCCAATCATCAGTTTTATTTCTGAGTCAGCTTCATGAAGAGAAGAGAATTCTTTCTTCAAATATTTTTCCAAACTGGAGATTTCCAAATTCGTCCAGTTGGTTGCAGCAATTGATTCCCTTACAGATAATGATGATTCATCAACATGAGATGGAAGTATCTTGTACATCTTGCCATCTTGTTGTCTAATTACAAAATTTCTCCAAGGAGGAAATTCTGTATCTGTTTCAAGCATATAACCATCAAGAAGTTCCCATTTATGCTTGCTAGGTGTTCTAGTTCTTATCATATTTACATTAAACCGCAAGCAAACTTCTCTAATCAAATTTTTCCCTTTAGTTCTGACTGCTATCAAAGATTTAGGCAGATTGGGCTTAGATAACATAGACTGTATTTTAGGAGAAAATACTGGCAACTGTAAAGGAGATGGAATAATAACAGGATGTTGTTCTAATCGAGAATCAACATATTCATCATACTGCTTGATCCTTTTTTGCTTGGCTTCATTTCAGAACTGTTTGATCAAAGAGTCTTCAATTCAATTTATTGAAGGATAGTACCATTCATAGAATGATATCCACTAGTTATTAGCTTGCATCCAAGCTTTCCATTTAGAATCATTTTGACAATTAAATTCTTTCATGTCCTTCTTATCCAGAAGTTTCACTTCTTGTATATACAAATGTTCCTTTTCATGAGTATAGATGTCCCAGTTGAACATCTTACCTTTCCAAGGATCTTCTGGATCATAAGGCCCTATGCCTTTGAATATTTTTAGAAATGCAATAACTTCTGAATCAGAAGGGATTTCAACAGACTTTGGAATTTTATCAATTGGATTTCGTCTGTCAGAAGGAATAGCTAAAGGATCAACAAAACCTAGACCACGAAAGGTAGTCGGTGAAACGGACTGTACAAGGAGATCTTCATGTACATTAAAAAATGTAACTTGTTTGTAAGTTTGTTCTAAATAATCTGAAGAAGGAACAAACTTAATCATATATATTCTCCTGGACTGATCAAATGAATTTCCATGAGGCTGAGTGTTGTGTAACCATGTAATGTATTGGAGGTTTCCCCCTCGAAGTGGCTCATTTATAAGGCGTTGATATCTCTTTTCTTCTCTTTTTGGAGTTGGTTACACAACATTTGGTATCAGAGCTTGGGATTCTAGGGTTTCACTGCTCCAAACAGGTCATCGTGGAATTTTCGCTATAACTTTTGTTCTATGAAGTTTCAGAAGCTAAAATGTTTAGAGTGCGAAGCTGAAATCTTGAGGAAGTTTGTCTAAAAATTTCAGAGCTTGGTTTGCAATATTTTCGGAGATATGATCTGTGGAAGTTAGGTTTGTTTTCAGGCTCCTAAATAGGTCATCGTGGAATTTTCGCTATAAAAAATTTTCTACGAAGGTTCAGAATCTGAAATTCATATGGTGCGAAGCTGAAATCCTGAGGAAATTCGTCAAACAATTTCAGAGCTTGGTTCACAATCTTTTTGAAGATATGATTTGTGGAAGGTAGTGCTTTTTCAGGCTCCTGAATTTCATCTCAAAGACCTGAGGAAATTCGTCAAAAAATTTCAGAGCTTGGTTCGCAATATTTTTGGAGATATGATCTATGGAAGGTAGTGCTTTTTCAGGCTCCTGAATTTCATCTCAAAGAGGTTCTGGCAATACTGTTTGAACTGGAAGATTTTCACCTATAACCTTCTTTAAGCATGAAACATGGAAAACTGGATGTACTCGCGAAGAAGCAGGAAGCTCCAATTTGTATGCCATAGTACCAATCCTTTGCAACACCTTGTAAGGACCATAGTACTTTGGCGATAATTTATTATCCTTCTTAGCTTGCTTGAGGGACATTTGTTTGTATGGTTGTAGCCGTAAAAATACCCAATCTCCTACATCAAAACTTCTCTCGCTGCGATGTTGATCTACCTGTTGTTTCATTCAGTTTTGTGCCAAATTCAGGTTATCCTTTAAGAGTTGGAGAACTTCTTGCTGATGCTCGATGTGATATTCCACTGCTTGAACCTTCGAATTTTCCCTTAAATATGATGTGATGGATGGTGGATGATATCCATAAAGTGCCATAAATGGGGTCATTTTTGCTGCAGTATGGAAGGAAGTGTTATACCACCATTCAGCAAGAAGTAACCACTTGACCCATTGTGTTTGTTTATCAGATACAAAACAACGAAGATATCCTTCCAAACATTTATTTACTATCTCAGTTTGACCATCAGATTGAGGATGATAAGATGAGCTATGAGCTAATTGAGTACCCAAACAAGAAAATAACTCCGTCCAAAAATTTCCGGTAAAAATGGGATCTCTGTCGCTCACAATAACCCTTGGGCTTCCATGTAGCTTTTGAATTCTGTCCATAAATGTAGTAGCAACTGTACTTGCTTTAAATGGATGAGATAAAGCACAAAAGTGTGCATACTTAGTAAGTCTATCAACTACCACCATGATGACACTCTTTCCTTCGGACTTAGGTAAACCTGTGATAAAATCCATTGAAATCTCCTCCCAACGTTGACTTGGAGTGGATAAAGGTTGTAGAAGTCCTGGGGTCTTAATTGTTTCCACTTTATTCTGCTGGCAAACCAAACATTCCGCCACAAACTTTCGAATATCAGATTTAAGGCCATCCCAAAAAAAATTCTTTCTTCACCCTGTGGTAAGTTTTTAAAAATCCTGAGTGTCCTCCTAAAGGAGAAGTGTGCAATTCCAGAAGAATCTTTTGTTTTAGTTGAGAATTCTTACAAAGATATAAGCGATCTTTGTACCATAAGAAATCATTTTTCCAACTAAATGTATCAGATGTACTAGGATCTTGCTGCAACTTTTGAATGAGTGTCCATACATCTTTGTCCTTCTTCAATTCATCTCTTGCTTTGGTTATCCAATCTGGTTGGATAATAGAAATGGCACAAAGCAATGCTTCCACCTCTTCATTCTTTCTTGAGAGTGCATCTGCAACAACATTCAACTTTCCTTTTTGTAGATTATTTCAAAGTCATAACCCAACATCTTTGTGACCCATTTTTGCTGTTCTTCTGACGATAGTCTTTGTTCCAAAAAGTGTTTAAGATTCCGCCACAAACTTTTGAATATCAGATTTAAGGCCATCCCAAAAAAATTCTTTCTTCACCCTGTGGTAAGTTTTTAAAAATCCTGAGTGTCCTCCTAAAGGAGAAGTGTGCAATTCAGAAGAATCTTTTGTTTTAGTTGGGAATTCTTACAAAGATATAAGCGATCTTTGTACCATAAGGAATCATTTTTCCAACTAAATGTATCAGATGTACTAGGATCTTGCTGTAAATTTTGAATGAGTGTCCATACATCTTTGTCCTTCTTCCATTCATCTCTTGCTTCGGTTATCCAATCTGGTTGGATAATAGAAATGGCACAAAGCAATGCTTCCACCTCTTCATTCTTTCTTGAGAGTGCATCTGCAACAACATTATGCTTTCCTTTTTTGTAGATTATTTCAAAGTCATAACCCAACATCTTTGTGACCCATTTTTGCTGCTCTTCTGAAGATAGTCTTTGTTCCAAAAAAGTGTTTAAGACTATCATGATCAGTTTTTACCTTGAAGTGTCTTCCCATTAGGTAAGTTCGCCATTTCTTTAGTGCATGCAGTATTGCTAACTTTTCCTTCTCATAAATAGGTTTCTGTAAATACTTTCCTTTGATTGGATGACTTTCAAAAGCAATGGGTCTTCCTTCCTGCATTAAAACTGCACCAATTCCATTTTCTGAGGCATCACATTCCACAATAAAGGTTTTTGTGAAGTCTGGCGTAGCTAAGACTGGTGCTAGGCACATTGCCTCTTTAAGACATTCAAAGGCCTTAGTTGCTTCAGGAGTCCATGAAAATGCATCTTTCTTCAATAATGTTGTTAGAGGTGCTGCTATTCTCCCATAATTCTTAACAAACTTGCGATAATACCCTGTTAACCCGATAAATCCTCGCAACTTCTTTATGGTTGTGGGGACTTTCCATTCCTTAATGGCTTCAATTTTGTTAGGGTCTACTTTAACACCCTCGTGAGATACAATATGACCCAAATATTCCACCTCTTGTACTCCAAAGAAACATTTGGATTTTTTTGCATATAATTGTTTCTCCTGCAATAGTTTGAGCACCCTGTCAACATGTTCAACATGATCCTTCCAAGACCTGCTGTAGATTAGTATATCATCCAAAAATACTAGCACAAATTTTCTAAGGAAGGGTTTGAAAATGGAATTCATCAACCCTTGAAATGTAGAAGGTGCATTGGTAAGGCCAAAAGGCATGACAAAAAATTCATATTGACCCTCATGAGTTCGAAATGTTGTTTTTGGAATATCTTCAGTCTTCATTCTAATTTGATGATATCCTGAACGAAGATCCAACTTGGTAAAATAAATTGCTCCATGTAATTCATCCAATAATTCATCAATCACAGGAATGGAAATTTGTCTTTAATGGTGAGCTTATTGAGCTCCCTATAATCCGGACACATTCGCCATGATCCATCCTTCTTGTGTACCAATACTACAGGAGCAGAGAAAGAACTTTGACTAGGTTGAATTATACCCGCCTCTAACATTTCTGCAATCATACGTTCAATTTCGCTCTTTTGGAAGTAAGGATATCTATAAGGCCTGATGTTTGGAGGAACACTTCTGGGAATCAAATGAATAGCATGATCATGATCACGAATAGGTGGGAGTCCTTTGGGAGTTTCAAACACCTTGGAATGATTGTCCAAGACTTGTTGGAGATCTGCAGAAATAGATGATTTTGATGTCGGAACTTCTAGTGAGCATAATTGTGCAATTACGCCTCGTTGTTCTTTCTTTAGAAACTTTGTCATGACATT